>JACJUY010000488.1:0-31398 GCA_014220935.1 Platorchestia sp. MABIK | reverse complement strand
GCGTCCACTGCATGACCACGACCGAGGGCCTCCGTGATGTACCGTTGGTGCTCAAGCAATTGTGAGAGGCAGGACCTCCCCCTTCTAAACCCGTGCTGACTCGTGTTGAACAATTCGGCGTCCTCCATATATCCCACCAGCCTCCTCACTACTATTTTCTCAAATATCTTTATAATGTGGGAGGTCAGTGTGATCGGCCTATAATTCCGGGGTTGGTGTTTCTCGCCACCTTTGTAAATGGGGGTAATAATTCCCATCTTGAGTTTGGTAGGTGTGGACCCCGCACTCAGTGATGCCCGCCAGAGCAGGAACAAAGGCCTGCTGATGGCAACTCTACAGTTGCGTAGGAGGACAGCCGGAACACTGTCTGGACCCGGCGCCGACGAGGGTGAGAGCTCGCCAATGATCACCTCTACGTCTCGCTCACTGAATTCAAGGTCCACCAGGTTGATCGGTGTGGTACTCGGCCACTCATTCTTGTTCCAGCCGCCATCGTCTTCCCCAAACTTGGGCCGATTAAATACCGCCTCGTACTGTGCGCGCATCACAGCACATTTCTCTTCAGGGGTGCACACATTCCGTCCGTCAACTCAAAACGGTCCCACTGCCGACTTTGTGCGAAGTTTCCTCCTGGCGTTCGAGTAAAAGTATTTAGGGTTATTTTTTATGGCGGCGATAGCTCTATCCTCGCAGGATCAATTAGATCGTTGGATGCGCAAGAAAATTCTCTGTAAGATGAATTTAGAAACCGAATATCTCTAATCCTTCAGATTTCTACTGTGACCGTCTCCTTAAACTTATAATAAACAGGAAGAGAATTTTGAATATTGAATTGGAAAAAAGTGTATATTAAAAATTTTAAGCATTTTTGGAAGAACACACATTTCGGGCAGAACTCAAGTTTAGAGTAGAACTTGAATTATGTTCCCTATTTTTATAGACAAATCTTTTCTGCATCAACTGAAAGCAGAATAAAGTTTCTACAGAGAGTGACAGAGCCTTTGTTGATCTTAATATCAATAACTTACAAACAGAAAGAAGGGCTATTGGAAAATTTTAAAAATAAT
This sequence comes from Platorchestia sp. MABIK, assembly GCA_014220935.1. Lineage (NCBI taxonomy): Eukaryota > Metazoa > Arthropoda > Malacostraca > Amphipoda > Talitridae > Platorchestia > Platorchestia sp. MABIK. The sequence continues at coordinate 30,331 of JACJUY010000488.1, read as the reverse complement.
TTTGGAATACCTGTAGATTATTCAATGAATGCATATACCATATACGGCTCAGGCAGGATATGTTGGCTTCTTGAGTATCCATACCATTTTCAAAACACGGCCTTTAAGATGACAGAAATAGCTTCTTTTTACCCCTTCCGCTGCAAATTAATCTTATGAATTTAGACCTATTATTAAAGTAAATCAAGCCATCACCTAGCTTCTAGCCCCTGTATCTTGTAAACTGTTGTACTGATCCATTAGAAATTTTAATTTATTATTATTATGTAAATTCCCCAATCACAATGTGAACACTTTTTATCTCAATAAGTTTATTCAATTGAACTGGATTTTTTTTCATTCAATTTTAGTCAAGTTTTAATTTGAGATTGCAGTTCATAATAATTGAGAATCCATTTAGCCTACTCTGAAAATTTTTTTCTTTTCAGAAAGACCCATTAATCATGTTTCTGGATCTTGAATTAACCAAGAGGAACCCTATGTAAACTTTGTATGGTCACCTTTTTGGTGGTCAACTCTGCATGGCCACCTTTGTGAACAACTCTGTCTTATCACTGTTCATAGTATTAAAGGTCATCTTTGCAAGTGTCTAGCGGTATGAAGAAAAGCTGACTTATTCAAAACCTAATCATTTATTTTAAAGCTGTGGCAAGTCAGAGTAGGTGTGCTACTATTTTCAAACTAAAGCATAGAAGCCTGCATGATGTTTCTTTTAAGGCAATGAGCGGCAAGAAAATAACTGTAAATTTTAAAAACAAACAAATTATATGAAATAAATTATTGATGCTCATTGAGTGCAATCAAGATATCACATTGACTACTTCACACAATGGCCATTGGTAAATTATTTAAAAACATCTTACCAGTTCCAAGCAAATTGAAAGAACTTGGATAAAAAAACATAGGATGATAAAAAGTCTTTAACCATCACTTATTCAAAAACCACTAATGATAGATTTTGATTGTATTAAATTTTAAAGAGAAACAAGCAGTTACTGGCAATACAAAATTACAGCCAATTTGAAACAATTTCAATAAGCATTTATTTACCTATTGAAACATTACTTTTAGGATAACATTTGTAACTAAATCTTGCATGAAAAGCATACTATTTATTTTTCTTAACATGACTTAAATTTTTGGGTTATCTACTTCTTTCTTTATTTCAGCTAGAGCCACAAACAATATATTTTCAATAAAAAATTGAAGCACTTATAACTTCTACGCTTGATTAACACAGTGCTATTGTAGGTCAATCAACCAGCCATTCATTTTTCAAAATCAAGGGTATTAGGAGACATCAATTAGTGTAACATTGATTTACTGCGTTAACTTGGAATAAACGATACAACTAAAAGTTTTACATTACCTTGGTCTTGCACAGCTCTTTTTGGAACTGCTGAAGATTTCAATAACTTTCTCGCATTTCTGAATGGAGACAAGATGAATTTATAGTCTGAAGGACAGATATGCGCAGAACACACATAAGCCCTCAGCGGCATTTTGGATCTCATATCCATCTTCAACGCTGCATCACCACATGCTGCAATCCACTTGTCGCAATTTCCTTTTGGAAAGTGGAAAAACGACAAATCGGGACATTGACGGTTGTCATTACCACAATTTTTCATTAAGCACTTCTTCAAGCGTACATAGGGAGCCATTTCTGCTGCAATCTTCGTTACACCGGTCACAGGCTCACAGCTGACTTCAGATTCTAACAGAGTCACGTGACCATTATCCGTCACGTGACAATTTCTCAGGTCATTGGCCAATTCGCATCTACGTCATTGTTTACCGAGACGAAATTCACTTAGTGATAAGTTGGGTATCTTCTGGTATATGATCTGTGAGCATGATCACCTGGGCTGCATGCCAGATACCGCCAGATCTTGCATACACCTGCGATGCATGCCAGATACCGCCATTCTACAGATGTTTCTCTATCGAAACTACATGTTTATTTGGATATGAAGACAAAAATATTACGAATTGTACAATTATATATTGCTGTCAAAATTTTCGTCATGATAAGTTGTGGGAATTTCATTAGTACTTCATTCGTTTGCGGGAATATAAATAATAGACATAAACTAAACACTCACAATTGAAGACTGTTGTTCGTTTTGCGTCACAATAGTTCGTTGTCAAGCAAAGCGAACAATATTTATATTCAAAAAGCTATCATTACTTTGTTATTGCATAATTAGGTTAATAATGCAATGTTCCTATATCTCTTGCCGATTCAAAACTTTAGACTAAGCTTCGACCCCGTATGACCCTCAGAATTTTAGTCCTTGCATATCTTCAAGCGAAACCCTCATTTGAACAATATGGACAGTTAGTACCCTTTGCAAATAGTGAATAGGTAGATTCCTCGTCACAACCAGCCTAATTTTATTTCATACTAATGTGTCACATGTATTCTTTCTGTGCTTCTGTATTTTATTCTTTGTTCATGTCCGTCTCATACTCTGTATTTTAGCTTTCATGATATATTTATAGCACCTATAATTAAATTTACTTTGATCTTAAATATCAGACGTATTTCTTTTGTTTTTCGTGTGAACTGATGATAGAGCAGGACTCCGAAACGTTTTCTTAATAAAAATGATAAATTGTAACGAAATTTCCTTCGTTTTAATTACGTTTCCGATAAGGTTGCGATTAAAGCAAACCATTGACGGGTTCAGATATATTAAGTTAATGTAATTACAACCTGCTGGCTAATAACTGTACAGAGATAATGCTAGTTTGCAGTGGTTGCCGCGATAACTTTTTTTTCAACTTGCGATAACGATAGAACGATAATTTTTCTCCAAACTGCGATAAACAGTAAACGATAAAAAAAATCAAAACCCAACCTGCGGTAAGCGATAAACGGTAAAACGATAGCGATTTTTTTTATTTGCGATAACGAAAGCTATAAATGATAAGAACCTTCATTTATTTGAAATATTAAAAAAGCATACAAACTATTTTTCCACAGTGAAAATTAATTGAACTAAACAAAAACTGTCACTGGAACCAGTCTATGGCCTACAAGTTCTATTCCACATAAATATGCTGACACACACTTATTGCACATAAGTATGCTAAGTACCTGCTAACAGCCTAACACTGTAACACAAACAGAACAGTCAAACACTATCTAAATTACTATACAAATTTAAATCATAATTCAAACAGTCTAGCTTAGGCAAAACAAATCCGCAGTGAGAAGACGGTGCATGGAAGAGAGCGGCACACACCCCTAACTCGAGAACTTCAGCAAGACTGGCGCACTGCAGCTGTGATTGGCCAGCTACACACAGACACACACACACACCTGGCAGCTCTCATATGAGGTTTTTCAGGTATGAAAACGTCAGACGGGCTGTTGTGACTATTGCCGCAGTGTAATTTTTTTTTACAAAAGTCGTCTTTGAATTTATCGTTTATCGTTCCTCATTTTTTGGGACTAGCAGTAAGTGAATGAGCGATTATTTTAGAAAACTTTGCGATGAACCATAAAAGGTTTGACCTCAGCGATAATTATCATTTATCGTTCATCGCTCATTTTATCGCACGCGGCAACCACCGCTAGTTTGTGCAGGATGTTTTACGACAATAGGTACAGGTACACATTTTCACAAGCAGAATATAGCCAGATGAACAGTTTTTTCTATGATATTTTCAGAACACTTTTGAGTTTGTGAGATATTAGCAGTTTATTGTTTTAAAGTATGAAATTTGATGATACAATTACTCGTAATATTTAGTTTGAATTTACGTTACAAACACTTATGGTCATATCCAAATAAACATGTAGTTTCGATGGAAAATGATCTGTAGAATGGCGGTATCTGGCAGCCATCACAGGGGCAGGGGTGGTAATGGTGGTGTGTGTGATGGTGGCGGTGATGCGGCTAGACTTTGAAACATCCTGCACAAACTAGCATTATCTACGAGTAGTTATCAGACAGCAGGTAGCAATTATATGTATAAATATTGTTCAATTTGCTTGACAACGAACTACTGTGACACAAAACGAACAACAGTCTTTATATGAGCGTGTTCAGTTGATATCTATTATTTATCTTCCCGCAAAAGAATGAAATACTAATGAGATTCTAACAACTTAGCATGACGAAAATTACGACAGCAATATATAATTGTACAACTCGTAATATTTTTGTCTTCTTATCCAAATAAACATGTAGTTTTGATAAAGAATGATCTGTAGAATGGCGGCATCTGGCATGCATCGCAGGTGATCATGCTAGAAGGGGGGCATCGACTAGCTGTTGACACTGGCGCTTCCCGGTCCTGCTGGCCGGTGCCAACTGAGGGATACTGCAGTGAGACAGGAGCCGGGTACTAGTAGAGCGGCCGCCCCGGGAATACCTACGACCGAAAAACAGCCATCTGTACCCAAAAGTGAAGCAAAAAGAAATCCAACCCTCTGTATTACCGAAACTTCAGTTGCGGACCAGCCAAACATACCTAATGAACTTTTGAGGCAATCCCCTCAAGAAAGCGAACGCAGAGCGGCACGTCTCCAACCCACAGCGGCAATCTGGGAGAAGTGGCCAAAACACCCAGAGTCAATGAAAGAGGTTTGATGCATTTTCAAGCCAGGAGAACTCAAGCCGGACTGGCGAGTCTGTTCTGAAACCAGCAGCCCCGCTTGAGGGCATATCGAAACCAGAATGCAAAGTGGGGAGAGGGCCTCGACTAGACATGCGGAAATCCAGCCGTGGAAGTGGAGCTGTGAGGAGCGCTGGGCGTGATCTTTCGGTTCCTCATGCGGACGGTCGCAGGTCTGAGCGGGATGGTGAGCGGCACATTGTGAGCCAGCGCGTTCATTCTCTGGAACACGTCCCAATTGTGCCAGTAGAGATTGCGTCACACATGATAAAGAAATATCCGATCCCGCGGGCTTCCCGAATAAGCCTCCTCCCGCAGTGCAATTCATTCGTGGGATGTTCAACCCATAGGTCCTGTGCCACCTGATCTGATATCCGCTCTGAATGAGGGTGCGGAGGACTTCACGCGTGCCAAGCCTCGAACAGGTAAACCATGACCACTTGTATCCAATAGAATATTAGAGGATTCCGCCGTAACTATAGCCCTCCGTTTGTGTGTCGGACAGCGTATGATATCCGTATGCAACATCTATACCTCACCCGGAGATCCCTCACAGGACCTCACTCTCCTCAGTAACCAGCTAGCAAGACCAGCGTTCATCCTTGGGGAGACGCAAACGCCAAACATGTTCGTTGGGGCAACTCGATAAATGATCGACATGGTAGAGCGGGGGAAGAGTTTCTGGATGCTACCGAGTTGTGCCTGTTGAACACCGCAGCTACCACTCACTTCCATGAATAAAGCGGAACTTCCTCTGCAATCGACGTTAGCCTGTGCGCGCCCGACATTTTTCCTGATACGCAGTGGTCCGTGCTTGATGATACGCATGGTAGTTATCACTATCCTATCATTTTGTGTTTGGCGCTGTACCAACTTGTGCCCGCGGATTCATGTTTTAATTTTAACAAGACCAGCAGGAGAAAATTTGAATCCTGCTCGCGAATGGAAGAACCAGATGAGAGTTGCAGCGTAGATGAGTTGGTTGACGGTTTTGTCAGAAAGGTGCGTGCGACTGCCGACGCTACCATCCCGAAGTCTCGAGGAGGCTGTCAGAATCATCTTGTTCCATGGTGGAACAACGAGTGTGCAGTAGCCAATGTTGAACGAAAGCGAGCCTTACGGCGCTATCAACGAACTAAAGAGCTGGCTCATAAGATCGCCTACAACCGAGCGAGAGCGCGAGCGCAACTAGTTAGGGATGTAGCGCGCAAGACGTCGTGGCAGAACTATGTCTCCGGCCTGAATACCGATACTCCTATGGCTAAGGTATGGCAAAGAGTAAATAAAATGAAAGGAAATTATGGTCGCAAGTGACCATGTTTGGAAATCGATGGCTCTCTTACCTCAGATCCGGAGCGCGTTGCGGAAGTGTTGGCTCGGAGCCAACACTATATGAAATATTTATTAATCTTCCTGAAACATGGGAAAAAGACGAACTGCTCCCAGAAAGGGGATTCAATTATTTAATAATAAGCTTCATCCTACTTTACACAAATTAAGAACTATCGAGAATGGCAATACGCTGCATTATGGATGATAGGCGGCAGCAACAGCAGCAGCAGCAGCGGCGTCAACCCCGGCTGCATACTAAGTAGGGAAACGGCAGGCGACGTCTCATAGACTGCAAGAGAAGACCGAGCTAAGCACATTTGTCATATAATGGAACAGATGCCCTTCCAGTGTAAAGGTAAAGGTGAATACGAGCCGTACCTAGAAAATTGTTACGGACTAATAATTAAGCGCGAGGCCACGAGATTGCAGATTCCTAAGCTAGGCGCGAGGCCACGAGATTACAGATTACAGATTACAGATTACAGATTCCTAAACTAGGCGCGAGGCCACGAGATTACAGATTACAGATTACAGATTCCTAGGCGCGAGGCCACGAGATTACAGATTACAGATTACAGATTCCTAAACTGGGCGCGAGGCCACGAGATTGCAGATTACAAATTACAGATTTCTAAACTTGACGCAAGGCCACGAGATTATAGATTACAGATTACAGATTTTTTAAGCTGGGCGCGAGGCCACGAGATTACAGATTAAAAATTTAAATTAGGTTTCAGGGTTCATCGGTACAGATTGAGCAGCAAGCCACATATCAGAACGATACTAAACCTAAGCTAAGGACAGTCGGCAAACATTGGAGAGTCCATCTCACCTTAGGCCAGGCTCATTGAGCTCGACGACGAAACGCGAGGGGCGCAGCCATCGAGGTGGGGCGCAGCCATCGAGGTGGGGCGCAGCCATCGAGGCATCCCGCCGCCCAACAAACGCAAGCCTGCCAGCGAGTCGCAAGTTGCCGCCACCTAACTCTTCACACCATCATCTTAAGTTTGATGGTGAACTACTGAAGAAAAAATAGATGAATAACCGTCCACTGAAGAGAATATTCAACTCCAGAATGGCTGACTCGCTATTACTAGCGAGTTGAAGAAAAAATGACGCTGCTCCTAACGCGGCGCAGCGTGGAAAGCAAAAGCCCTCCCGAATAAGGGAGAATCAGGCTTACTTCAACTTGCTCGTATTTAAGAAATTGGGATGGAGCTCTCAATGTTTGCCGACAACTATTCTATTACAGACTTGACAAAGATTACAGCAAACCTACTTTCAACAAAGCACATTTAATAAATTTAGGAACATTTAATACAGCTTAAGAACATTAAATACAGACAAAGAACATTAAACACAGGCAAAGAACATTAACACTGGCAAAGAACATTAACATGGGAACACGAAAAGCATGCGTTTTGTACAAACACAGCAGTCATGCCTCCTCGGCTCTCAGACGTCAGCAACAACGGCAACCACTTGATTTTTCAACTAATTCCACCTACTATTAAAAAGATCCCCTCACAATGATAAAACTTTATTGTGCCCTGGAAAAGTGAAAAAACACAGCCCCCATGCCTTATAGCATTCACTCTCAAATGATGAAGAACGTGGATCATCCGGCGATATCATTCCTTCTCCACATACTGTATTTCTACAACAAAATCTAGAGCACGCGTACATACCCACAGAAATGGTGAACAACAATAATCATGGCTTTTACAAAGCCTAACGAGCCTGCCTCCAACCCAGATAACTATCGATCTATTGCCCTGACAAGCTTTTTTGGTAAACTGATGGAAAAGATGGTAAATGTCCGGCCTACGCGATGGCTGGAGGCTGAAGAACTGGTGAATCCCACACAGTTCGATTTCCGACAACACCGGGGGACCATAGACGCTCTGCTGCGTCTTCAGAACCACTTGGTAGCAAACCTCGCAGAACGTCGCCGACTATATGTGTATTCTTCGATCTGCACAAGGCCTATGATACTGCGTGGAGATGTGGGATCCTCAAATCGCTGCATGGATGTGGATTCCGTGGTAATGTAGCCTTGTATATCCAGGAGTTTCTTGGTGAGAGAACCTTCCGTGTTAAGGTGGGTGGTACCCTCTCCTCACTGCAACTTCAGCACGAGGGATTGCCCCAGGGTAGCGTCATGAGTTGTACGTTATTTAGTGTAGTTCTAAATGGAATTACTTCAGTCCTTCCTCCTGGCATTTTGGCCTCTCTGTATGTGGACGATTTTATGCTGTACTCCTCATCGGAATTTTCACTACTCCCTTTACCACGTTCTTCTGGTACCAATTGTATTTGTTTATATGTGTGAAGGGAACATTGCTGGACTTTGACAAGGATATGATAAAAGGTACATTATTGCTGGAGTGTATCTAGTCGACCTGTACATTTACGCGGTGGTACTATTAGTATACCTAACTGTCTTTTAATATACATTAAATAATCAATGTAAAATAACAGACTGACCTCATTTAATTATTTTTGATAGCTTGTTGTAAGTAGAACCAACGCAGGCGGCCCCGCTCCTTCGGGGTTTTGTATTATTTTGTTCTTTTAGTTAGATTATTAAACCAATGTCATCTGAGGAGCTTGTAAGAAATTACAAGGCGCCCCCTAGCGATTGTGCTAGGAGGAGCCAACCTGGGTCTCCCCAGTACGCGATGGAAACCCATCAATCTCTACCTGCCGTTGACGACTTGGACACTCAAATGGACATTTCTAGTGCTGCTCAAACAGTGATGAGGAAACTGGGACCAGTGGTGAGGAACAGAACATCTGGAAAACGGTGAACTGTCGACAAGTGAAGACGAGACGACGAGATAACCGGCGAGCGCGTCAGATGCTGAGACTGGAAGGAATATTCGAAAACTCCAAACCGTACTATGTCAAATACTATGCTGTGCGATTCCCTGGGGTCAATCTCTCCAGAGATTTGAATGTGCAGAACGCGACATTACTAAGACAATCGGTACTCCAAAGAAAATCGTAAAATTTGGGTATATCAGTCTCCTCATTGAGACAAATAGTGTAACCCAATCAGATAAGCTGATGCAGCTGGACCTCATTGGTGAAAAAAAAGTGGTAATAGAGCCCCACCAGTCACTCAACACTGCTCGTGGTGTAGTCCGAAGCAAGACTTTTAGGACAGTGTTCGATGGAAGAACTGAAGGACTACTTAGCTGACCAGGGAGTGATTGACCTGCGGCGAATAGAGCTGAGGTGAGATGGCGAGAAAGTTATTACTAGAGCTGTGACATTGTACAACTTGCATATATGCACGCCAAGAGATATGTAGAACGTTTTATGCAATGCAAAAAATTATCTTGTGCATATGCAAAATCACATGTGCAATTATGCATTTGCAATACAACAGATGTAATATGCAAACTGCTTTATGCATATGTATGCACGATATCATTGCATATATGCTGTATGCGAATGGTGTAAGGGGATTTTTTAATGTAAAACTGCAAATTTGTTCCTTAAACCCGACATGATAACAAAGGCCACATGTGCGTATGGTTAGAGAATGAAGGCAAACGAGGTGCAAACGAAATTTGCTCGAGCATTCTGGCGTTCCTACACTCTCAAAATTTATCAGGCGTTTAATCTAGAAATTTTGTACATTGATGGGACCTCTCGCATGCATACTCTCGGTTGCTTAAAGCAACATCACAAGTTTTACCCGGTTCGCTGTGTTGATAACCTGATGCCCAGGTTACCTTCTTGACCTGTTCTTCAGTTGTTAAATTTGGTTCATAAATAGAATACATTAGAGGTGCCCGAAATGAATTTAATGAAGTTTGAAGTTTTTAACAATTGCTTGGTGTAATAGTTTGTGTACACCTAGTGATAGTTTTCTTGTTCTGTTCTACACTTAGGCTTACCTATACGTACATTAGTGTTGAAGTGGAAATGCAACTGTGAAATTTGTATCAGTTATTCCCGAAACATATGCATTTAGTGAATTAATAATAAATACCGTTGTTGTGCTTTGCTTAATTGTTCATAATAAATGAGAAAGAACTCAATAAGGTAATCCCTCGAATTCCGGATATCCCACGAATTCTCAAAATTTGTATCATTATAGTGAAATCGCTTTCTGGACTTACATGAGGACAATCAAATCCGCAATTGACGTTTAGTGATTATGTACTGGTTTGAATATTCCTGCAATATTTGGTTATTCAAAATCTAATCCAAATGTTTGGTATTCGTGTGATGTACGGAATGAGAGGGATTACCTAGAGGAAGATAATGAGAACTTTTATGTATAAATTGTGTATTCATTTTTGTATTGAAATTGACAGATGAATTGGATAATTTGTTGATGACTGAAGAAGTGAACAAATTTATTTTAGTATTCTAAAAATTATCATTATTTATTAGTTGCACCATGCCCAAAGTACCCCAAAGTGTAAGGAATGATACTTTCATGAATGAAGTCTCAGAATATGACTTTCGGGACGGAAATCTGTATTGTACTTATGACCGGAAAACTGTAAGTTTGTTATGCAATCTAATAAGAGTATACACTGTTATTGTCGAAATATCTGCTGCAACTTCATAGATTTGAATAACTAAGATAATCCTTGCGGTTCAGCATAAAGTTAATGAAAATTTACCCATTTTCATCTACGATAAAATCACCGAAAGCTGGTAGTTTAAGCTCCATGTCTCATTTAACTTACAAACCAGCTTTTTTTGTTCGCCGTAGCCGAGTAGTTGAGAACGCACCCTTCCGTGAAGGTGAAACAAGGGTTCGAATTATGGTGCTGCGCGGCGATTTTCCCAGTTGGGTAAAAGGAAAACTCTATCACAATACCCCACTCTACCCAGATATCTGAATTTGGTACCGGCTCGACCAGGGAGTGACCGTCCTGATGTTATGTTATACAGCATTTGACAAACTAATGTACAAGATGATATTTATCATGCTTAATTGATTGGAATAAAGCATCCTTTTTTTTCCAGATTGCTAGCACGAGAAGAATTTCCTATGATTAAGGATGGTAACTCCATTTCGTAGGGCTATCCTGTAGAGGAAGTCAACGAAGTAGCTGGTCAACTCTCTCTATCTGACATGGAGAATATTAAATTTGCTCCCCTGGTGTCGTACGATGTAGAAAGAGCATTTTCACAATACAAAAGTATTCTTGCCAATAAGCGAAAAGGGTCCAATTTGAAAACATTAAAAAGTACATTATTATTAAATGTAACCACATACGTTAAACTTTGTTTTACTTTGAAATCCTGTGAAATCCTATTTTCATGTTTTCTTCATTAGGAGCAAATGCTCGATATTATAAATGTTAAATACTATCGTAATGAATCATTACCCTGGGGTTGAACATTTACAATATCGAACAAGTTCCAACTAACTGAAGTCGGTCATTCAGCCGTGCATGTGTAAGGCTTATCGCATATTGTTTGTATATTAATGCGAGTACTGTGCATACGACACTCCGCAATCGCATATATCTAGCCTGAAGCCGCACATTTTATGCGCTCATGATTTCACATGCGCGTGCATATGTGCACGTGCATATTGGCACAGCTCTAGTTATTACCGATACCTACATCCTGAAATTCCAAAAGCACTCGGTACAAAGAGCTGTGAAATTGTCATCCTGGCACAGCAAGCTGGTAGAAGAATATAAAGAAAGACCACAACAATGCTTCAAATGCCAACGCTATAACCACGCTGCTAAATACTGCCACAGAGAAGCTGACACGTGCTACCGATGTGGGCAGGAAAGGCACCAAAAACGCTCCTGTCCTAATGCCGTCCGGTGCTATCACTGCGGGCAGCCGCATAACGCAAATGTCAAACAACGCACATAATATCAAATTGAAAGCGAAATTTTAGCCACTCAACAGAGACTTAAGACCTCTCGCTCAGAAGCCATGGACCTTATTTTGGAGAAACATCCGGAGCATGAGCGAATGTATAGCCCGGTAGTAAAGGGAGATACCAGTACCCCGGCGAAAGAACCCAACCCTGCTGCTACTCGAAAATGTCACACGCCACAACAGCCGACCCATACTAAACAAGAGCCTGTAAAACCTAAAATCAGGCCAGCTAAGGCAAAAAACAACAATGAACGACTGACAGTTATTTTTTTGGAGATCCTTGTTCGGATGCCTATTGATAGTTATTTTGGCGAGTTCTTGTTCGGGCGCCACCCTTTTATTAATGTCCCTGTCTTAGGGATTCCTGAGGGTCGTCAGTTGATCTTAGAGAGGCCAAATTTTCTAAGGCTGGGTATTTCATATTAATCTTCCTGGTACTTCAGGGATAGAAGAGAAGTCAGTTGCTGACTGATTATTTATTGAGGCGAGGTTGTTCCAACAGTTTTTCTGTTGCTGCGATCATTTCCAGTATTCTTCAGAATTTCAGGTGGCTGCGTGGCTAAGTAGCGAAATTTTTCGAGCTGAGCTAAACAAGCTTTCAGCTAAAGAGGCTTTGATTGTTTGAGCTGAGCTAAACAAGCTTTCAGCTAAAGAGGCTTTGATTTTGTAAGCAGAGCTAAACAAGCTTTGAATATGAGCTGAGCTAAACAAGCTTTTGAGTTTTCAAGTTACGTTTTTCTCTTAAGTTTTCAAGTTAAGTTTTCCTTTTTAAGTTTTTCTCTCTTTTCAGTTGTTCCTTTTTAAGTTTTTCTCTCTTTTCATTTTTTCCTTTTTGAAAATTTGAAGATCGCGACAGAAGTACGTTTTGCAAGTATCTGTGATACGCGAGCTCAGTTCATTCTAGGGAAGAATTATTTTCCCTCCTGTTAAATCTTAGCGATGACCTAACAACGACTTTCTGACCGAACCACTACATGCACCGGCTCTTCCTCACACAATGCTAAATCCACTCCAGTTACAACTGATGTAAAATCGAAGGCCACCGATTCAATTAGTACAAGCTCAGGAATTCCAACAGTCATCATATCACAACCTATCATTTCACCGAAAAAGACGACACAAAATAAATAACACCTCACTGTCTAAACCCAAGGAGCCCACAGGCTACAACAGACAGCGAAAACAACTGGAACCAGGCGGAGAACCGCTCAAAACTGTTAAAAGCCAAAAACCTACGCCAGCTTCTCACACCAAATACTCTTTCAAGCGGAGGGAGGGAACTTCCAGCCTTACAAACCTCCAAGGCTATGGAAGCGATGATGAAGATGGCAACCCCAGTAGAAGCTCAAAGACCTGCAAACCAAAGCCTACTGCAACAATCAAGAAACCACAACGGCATCACCACCATCAAGAAGCCGAGACCGAGCATCGCAATCGGCGGAAAGCCAAAAAATTCAAGAGATCGGAGCCTGAAGGAAAATTGAAACAGTACCTTAACTTGTAAATGAATTTTGATTCATTTATTCAGTGGAATTTAGAATCCTACTGAACCAAATTCTGTGAACTTAAACAACTCCTTAACTTGTACCACTCTGCATGTGTCTGTCTTCAAGAGACCATGCTCCGGGACAGATCGGCGACACCACCCACTCAATACTCTCTCTATACCTTTGGTGTGACCCGCGCTGATGATCATGAGCGGGGCGTTATATTGTTGATCCACAGGACAATACCGCATCCCCGGATAGACTTGCGTACCACATTGCAAGCAGTAGCACTACGTATTAATCTGCACTGAACATACACCATCTGCTCGGTCTACTTACCTACAACACCAAGAAGTTGAAAATTTGATCTCCCAGCTACCTAACCCGTATATTATAATGGGGGACTTCAATGCTCGAAACCAACTATAGAATGAAAACGTAGTAAATGAAAAAGGACAACTCATGGAAAGAATGGTACGAGAAAATAACATCTGTCTCATGAACGACGGACAACCCACGCATTTTCCCAGGCAGACGGGAACTCTCTCTGTCATCGATTTAACACTGTGCTCTCCTGATTGCTATCTAGATTTTAAATACCATGTTAACGAAAACCTGTATGAAAGCGATCACTACCCTATTCATCTTGATTCTGCCCATCCTCAAAATATGCAAGCCAGATATGAACGGTGTGATCTAAACAAAGGAAATTGGACTCGGTTTAGCAGACTGACCCAATTGTCTAGTGAAAATGTTGATCATCTGAATGGAGAGAATGTTGAGGATCACACAGCTACTCTGACCAATATCTTACAGCAAGCTGCTGATTCATCCATACCTCGCAAGTGCGGCTCTCTACCGCGACCTCCGTGGTGCAACTCCGAGTGTGAAATGGCTAAATGAGAGCGTACGCGAGCTGAAAGAGCATTGAAACGATGCAACAATGCGTATAACAGTATCCGATACAATATAGCAAAGGCAATCAGCCGGAAGACCTTCTTGTTCAGTAAACAATCGTCCTGGAAAGCTTTTATCAGTAGCATAAATACCAAAACTAGCTTAAATTTAGTATAGAGAATGGTACAAAAATAGTCCGAAAAATTCAAATTGACCCCTGCCCCAAAGCTGAGAGATCCCCTTACGAACAATTTGACTGAAACATAATTAGAAGCTGCGGAAATGTTGGCGGAACACTTCTCGTCGATGAGTGATAACTCAACTGCCAACGCATCTTTTACGCACTATAAGGAGAGGTGGGAAACAAGACCGCTGCGTTTGGGGGGAGACAGAGAAGCATACAATAGCCTCTTAACCATGCCAGAACTTAAAACTGCTCTGCGCGTAACCAGCGATAGCGTTGCTGGCCATGATAACATCTCGAACAGCATGATTATAAAAGCCCACGAAACCTTCCTCTCTGCAGTACTCTCTCTCTTCAACAAAATATGGTCCCAGCAGGTACTTCCAACAACTTGGTCTCTAACGACAATTATAGCAATTTTAAAAGCTGGTAAAGATAAAACATCTCCGAACAGTTACCGCCCAATTGCTCTCACCTCATGTCTAAGTAAGCTACTCGAAAAAATTGTAAACAGGAGACTGGTCTGGTTTTTGGAATCGACTAGGAAAATAGTAAATATCCAATCTGGCTTCCGGAAGAACCGAAGTACCACCGACCATTTGGTGACGCTGTCCTCACAAATCGTATCGAGTATTGCTTCAAAGAATCATCTTTTTGTCGTCTTCTTCGATCTACAAAAAGCGTGTGACACTGCATGGACATATGGAATCCTGCTGAAACTTCAGAAATATGGTATACATGGACACCTTCTTGCTTTCCAAAACAACTTTACGAACAATGGGAACATTAAAGTCCGTCTCTAGAATGTCTACTCGTCGACCAACAGCCTTCGAGGAGGAGTCCCTCAAGGATGTATCCTCAGCTGCGTGTACTTCCTTATTGCTATAAATGATATCGCTAATGAAATTCCGCAGTGTCTACCGGCTTCTATACGTAGATGACTTTGTCATCTATGTGTCAGGCTAAAAACCGGAGTGCCTAAAACGACAATTGCAGATCGCCATTAACAACCTCACGCAATGGACAGCAACCACTGGATTTCAATTCACCCCATCCAAAATAGTGAATATGCATTTCTGCAGGCCTCATGGATGTCTGAAAATCTTTCCCGAACTCCAACTAAACAATTTAGTGCTGCCACATGTTGAGTAGTTCAAGTATCTAGGATTAATCTTTGACTCGATCCTTACCCGGAGGCCTCACATCTAATCCCTCAAACGATCATGTTCACAATACATAAACTTACTGAAAGTTATATCCCATACCCAATATGGAGCAGATCGGCAAACCTTGCTCCGTCTTTACATGGGTCTGTTAAAACCAAATTAGACCACGGCTCAGAAGCTTATGTTGTATATTAAAATATGCGTCGTTATAATGTGGCACTGATTTTGTGAGTAAGAGCTCCGGATGCTGTTGTTACGCTCCTCTTTTACGAGCTCCGGAAAGTATTGTTATGCGCTCTTGCCTGACTTCCGAGCACGGCTGGTTTTACGAGGAAGTCTGTAACCGACAGAGCTCAGTACACTGATACGTGCGTACCAGAGTGTTTCCTTACTCCTGCCTTGGTAGTCTAAAGCTAGTGAAATTGTAGTTTGCAGCCACAGCTAGATAAACCTCTTGTAGTGTTGAAAAGAAACTACACAACAGCTTATAGCTCTGTATGTGATATCCTAATGAATTCATTGTACACTGTGCAAAATTCTGCTCTTCGGGTAGCTACTGGTGCGTTCAAAAGTTCACCTATCTTTTCACTCCATGCAGAAACCGGAATGAAACCTTTAACGTATTACCTAGAAATCAAGATCGTAAACTACTACCTTAGACTGCTCGCCGATCCTGCTCAACACATTCTCTTAAAAATTCGCTGTGCTTCGGGATGCCTGCATGCAAACGAAAGAAACCCTAAACCCTTTTATATGCGCCTGCAAACGATCTTACGGAATTATGATATCTCACTGGAGTGCGTGGCTCCGGAGAGCGTCTCCCCTATTGCGCCGTGGGTCTCTCCCCCATTGGCTGTGTGCAGTGAACTGGCTGCCCTGCATAAACGACAGCTTGGAGCAGCCCAATCCAGAGTTCTCTTCCTCGATCACTTCGTACGTCACTCTGAAACAGCTGTCTTCTTTACCGATGGGGTCTAAAACGGAACATGGCACAGTATATGCAGCCGTCCATGGATTTAGCATACTAGCTGCCAAACTCCCTTCAGTGGCTTCGGTGTTCACAGCAGAGTTGTGTGTAATACTGTCCGCGGTGCGCGCATCTCGAGCAGTAGATACGAGTGTGATAGCAATCGTCTCAGACTGCCGTAGCGCCCTACAAAGTATGATGAATCCCTGCAACACCCACCCGATAATAACGCAGACCTTAACACTGATGAATGAGATCGAAAAACATTATACATAGTGCTGGGTGCCTAGTCATGTGGGTGTGGCAGGAAATGAAAGAGCAGACGAGCTTGCACAGACTGCTACCCAACGAGAGCGCCAGATACGCAAAGGAATGTCTCGCGGAGACTTTGCATGTGCCTTTAAAAGACTCGTCCATCAGAACTGGAATTATGAGTGGCGTGAAGTGACTGAGAACAAACTCCGAGAAATTAGGGATATGACGCTACCCCTCCGAACAAGCTGCTGGACCGACCGTGAGTGGGAGATAAAGCTGTGTCGCCTCCGTATTGGACATACCTTTCTAAGACATGAGTATTTAATGAACGGGACTGCACCACCGCAATGTCACCAGTATCAGGTTGTGTGAGTGTAAACCACATTCTCACCGAGTGCCAACGATATGCTGCACTGAGACGTCGCTACTTCGGTCGGAGTGAGGTGGTGATGAGCGAGTTGCTGGGAAACTCGGGCCCGGCTGAATTGGGGGAGCCCTCGATAGGTTTCTCCGAGAAACTGACATATTCTATGTAATCTAATCTCTCCTGAGTTGTAAATTATAGAGGCCATGTAAATCAATAGATGATACCATTTTCAATTTTAGGTTGAATTTGTGCTTGAAATGTAATATGCTACTGCAACTCACTGTGCGGATCACTTGTTAGTGGTAACGGTGGTTGAACAATTACAATAATAATAATAATGTACTCCTCATCTGCATTTTTGCCTGCGATGACTCGCAGAATGCAGAAAGCCATCAACAGTGTAAACAACTGGACTCTTGAGCACGGTTTTACCTTTTCTTCTGAGAAGATTGTAGGCCTTCATTTCCAGGGCGGCGGCCGCTGCGATCCTCCACGACTGAAGCTGCAGGGGGAACAGGTGTTTTTTGCGCGCAGTTTCAAATTTTTGGGGATGACTGCGGACGGTAAACTCACCTGGAAACCCCACTTGGCTGCCCTCAAGGTTGAGTGCGCTCTTAGAATGAATCTCCTAAAATGCGTATCTGGAGTAGCGTGGGGAGCTGATCGAGTGACTTTGCTGCAACTATACAGAAAGAAAGAAAGAAAAGAAAGAAAAACCGTTAATTTCCAAAAAGTTGACACATGAGATACATGGCAACATATTGGCTTTTAAAAAATTAAGACGTCCTTAGACTTTGCAGTACCTAACCAGGCCCTTTGTCTCCTGCATGGGCTAGCGTGCACGCGCCCCTTGGACGTCACCTGCCTTTTCCTTATTTCATACCCTTATTACCCTGCGATTACGGCTGCAATGCAATTGAGACCCATGCGAATACTTCCAGTAGTCTTGGACAACTCTGCGGCGTGGAGCTTCCTTATAGCAAGTTCTGTCCTGGATGTCGGATGCCCAAGAAGGAGTCTATGACAGATTACATCCTGAATGGAATTTCTATGGACCATGCACTAGAAAAAACATGCAAGCTCCGTGAGGTTCTACACTGATGGATCTCAAACGAGTGACGCTGTGGGATGTGCTGCCGTGTCTGGTGAAAGGATCAGTGCAATGAGACTGCTCCCAGAGTCATCGATTTTCACAGCGGAATTGTACGGTGTGATGGAGGCGCTGAAATTGATTGAGGAGTACCAGTGTGGCTCTTTTACTATTTTCATTGACTCAAAAAGCGTAATAGATGCCACGCAAGTGTATAATAGTACACACCCGCTTATTGCTGAGATTCTCGTAATGTTAATAAACTTTGCGAGTGGACGTAAGAGTGTCATGTTATGCTGGGTGCCCGGACATGTGGGAGTATCTGGCAATAAACTAGCTGATCAGGAGGCTAAGCGGGCTGAAAAGACAAATGAGATGTTGAATTTGATGGTTTCATTCCGAGACTACTACCCTCGGATAAAGGCGGCAGTGAGAGGCTTGTGGCAGCAGGAGTGGAACAGCACAAGTAATAATAGTTTAAAAAGTTTTAAACCCACCGTACGTGAGTGGACATCGTCAGGCTGTCGATCGTCGGATGGAGGTGTTACTCTGTCGCCTTCGTATTGGCCATCCATGCTTAACGCACGGGCACTTGATGGAGCGGCAGCCGCAGCCACGATGTGAGCGCTGCCACGTTCCTCTGACTGTCAAATACTTTTTTGTTGAGTGCCCCGATGTGCTGCTGCCAGGAATTGTGTTTCCCGATACTGCGAGATCTTGATGAGGATGTAATGATCGGAATGCTCAAGGAAATCGAGCGTTCAGCTTTCAGTGTAACAGCGCTTAAACGGCTGATTCCCACCATGGGTTTGGTCACGTCCTGATCCCGATCCCGTCACGGTCCGGTCCAATATTGTTCAAAGCATTTCAGTGCAACTTGAAGTCCACTAAGTGCAACTTGAAGTGCAACTTGATGTCTGAAATTTAACCAGAAGAACAGTCTAAGCAAGAAACTTCTTCACATTTGAGATGTAGATGACTAAACCGCAATATGGTCGGGCGCGCTGCGTAGATGCCTCTGGGGATTTCAGCTGCCCACCCATTTATGGCCGGGCGCCTTCCCCACGCTGAAATCCCCTGCGGGGTTTTAGCTGTCCTGTGCTTGCGGTTTTTGCGTGGCTCTGTGGATGATCTTTCAAAGAACAGCTGGGACTCTTATATGATGACTATAGCAATGGTGTAGGTAGCAATTAGGATGACTTTTATGATGGCTGTTGCAGTGTTTCCGTAATGATAATTGTGACAAGTATTGAATAACGATTACATAGTATGTTTTGCTGAAGTGATGCTAAGTTTGTATTCTTGAACTGTGAGACCTACGGTACGATAGAATTACTGAAGAGTTAGCAAATCTATGTTAATACTACTACTACTACTACTACTACTACGACTACTACTATTCGAGGGCATCCTAACACCAACGCTATTCTAAGGTGTACAATTTTGTTTAACCTAATTCCCTTAACCTAGTTACACACTAGACTGATCAAATAATTAGTTCACTCGAGATTCGATGCTTAATTCCACAAAGTAATTATTAATAGTTTATCGATGAAATCTGGCATCAGCTGCATCACATCGGGCACCAGGATCACCCATAAACAGGATCATATTCTAGCGTTGCAGAAATACATCGTAGTTTGAACACTCCCAATATGTGCCCCCTTAGGGGATACAACTTTTGTATCATTGAATCTATGAGAATTAACGCTCCCAGTGGAAAATGTGTGAGGACCCGAGCTGAGAGTTAGGTGGGCCTTCTTTTTATTCAAATGAAATGTTTTTGTTATGTTAAGGACCACCTTTTTCGGTTCACTGCTGTCCTATTTTTCAGTACCTACTACTCTCTTCCTAAACTTTCATTTTGTTTCATAAACTTCTTTCTCAACTTACTCTTTCTATGCCCTTCTGCATAGATTTCGCATTCCCTATCTCCATACTAAATGGGGCCTTCCTTCTTCCTCTCTTCGAACCGCTCATTTTTTTTTAGCGGTTAGAGAGGCTTAAAACAATATATAATCATTCAATCAAATCCTAATTTGTGCTTTTTCCAATTCGTTTATTTTAGGGAGATTGAACCATCATTTCTTTATTTTTTGCTCATAACTTGAGCTGCTACAAGAAATTATAGCACATTCTTCCATCTATATCCAACACTTAGTTCGTAAATGAATTTCAATGCTGCAGATGTAAATATGTAAAAAATGTTGAATTATTCAGTTCATTACATTTTTGCACACATTCTCAACATATTTATGAAGTCTTACTTGCTTATTTTTCTATGAGTTTTTTAAAAAAAAATGACAAAAATTATGGTAAACTTTTTTATATTTTGTTCCTCTCGCCAAATGTGTTTGGGTTTTGGAGCACATAACTAGAGCAAATTATAATACTTACTCGTAATGAAAATGTGCACAGATTAGTAGATTTTGAAATTGTATTTCGTCTCTGGTACAAAATTTTGCTGAAATAATTAATTGATATCACTCTCAATTTTACTCAACTATTTTGAAATGTATTTTAACAGGTTACCCAATAGCTTTCTTTGATTAAGAGCTGTCACTTTACTTTTTATGACAGTTTTGGGACACTCGAAGGTGCAAGATAGGTAATTGGTTTAAAGTTAGTTAGGTTTGTGTATTCTATATTATTACGAGTAGGTCAGGTGCCCCAAAGAGAGACTGTAGGATTGTGTCAAAAAAGAAAGAAAGAAAAACCGTTTATTTCCAGAAAAGTTGACACGTGAGATACATGACAACATACTGGCTTTTAAAACTTTCTCAATATTACGCGTTCTTAGGCAAGCATACCATACGAGGCGTACTAATGGACAGCTATAGAGAAGTCTTCTGGGCTTCTATCCTTCGAGTTCAATTTGCTTCTATCTATTTTCATTGCTTTCTCTTCTGTCTTTTTCATTGCTTCTTCTTTTATCTATTTTCATTGCTTTTTCGCGTCCTATTATTTTTTGTCGATCTCTTTTTTCCTAACTTGCTGTTTTCATGCAAAGGTATCTTGTGTGGAAAGACACCTTGTGCATAGATTCTTCTACAGTCTAGGCTAAATGGTCTCTCCTCTTCGCTCTGTTGAGATCACCATTCATGTGGATAAGTCTTAAACTAGAATGATGATAAAATGATAACTTTGCGATGTTCTTATTCCTAGGGTTTGTCTCCAGTACTTGCAGTAACATTCATTGGGGGAAGGTAGCTCTCCCCTTATTTCCTTCCTCCGATCGAAATTTCTTAAACTTTGTTACTCCAATATTTTTCGTATTAAAACGTTTGTTGGAAACATGTTTTCTAATTTAGATGCATCTACAAACTCAGTTTAAATTTTGAGATATGCCCAACATATACCTGACTTCTAATGCGTGCAGGTACGATAAATAGTTTTATGATTCATCTGTAGATAAGTAGCCACCCTAATTTATATGACTTACGCAGTTTTATGAGGAAATTTTTCTGGCCAGTTTTTATTTCTTGTAAGCTCTTGGGCATTATAATAGGTTAATATGAAGATATCTGACTTTCAAAGAGCAAATTACACGTAGTGTATCAGTATTAAATTATCAAAAATCCTTAGGAATCCTCAATAAGGTGAAAAATGTATACTTCCTGGAAAAGCTTTGAAAATAATTTATCGAACACACATTTCCCCATATATCCAATACGGGTAAGAGCATGACAGGGAAATTAAAAAAATAAACGTAATTTGGCTTTTTGCGCTGCAAAAAAGAGCCATTGGTGCGGTAAAAAATTAGATTGGAACACTCACTCAAATGATTCATTCAAGAGTCTAAAAAGACTTAAGCTCTTGGATCTCTTCAAGCTCTCCATGTGTAATTTTATGTATAAACATTGACTAATGATGGCGACAGAGACCTTAAACAATTATTAGCTTCACAAACTGGCCATCATGATCATTTAACTCGAAATAGAAGTAACTTCATTTTTCCTTATTATTCAAAAGGTCAGTCAAAACACAATATCCTCTTCTTTGGAACTAAGCCATGGAATTCGATCCCTGCTGAGATCCATGAAAAAAGTTTTTACAAAGCTTTCAAAACGAATCTTGAATCCCTCCTTCTATCGGAATGTTAATCTCATAAGGAAATCAAGTCAAATCTTTTCTGCCATATGACTCATCTTGATAGGATAATTTGCCATGATTAATGACATAGATTATAAGTCTGTTCTCAAGTTTGTCCATTGTCCATTGTACTAGACTTAACAAACAATCTACTGCTGTATCGCTTGTGGTAAGTATATTGTTTAAATTGTATGAAATTGGTTTCATTTAATATAAATATTCTATGTTTCACGGGTTGTTCTTATATGACCCAATTTATGATAAGCTGCATTTTTTCTTACATATCAGATTTTCTCAAAATGATCATTTCCATTTTTCATGACGCACGTTTGCACTCTAAATAAATGAACACCAAAATTCTTTATGTGAAATTCCACCCTCCGATGCACATCTACATTTCCCAGATGTACAAGAACAAGTTCCCGCCGCCTCATCCAGCTTCTCCGCTCGAACGCGTTCTGCAACCGCAAGTTTCTATACTTTCTCTTGTAATTTCCGTCAACGTGAGAGAAAATTCAAAAGCATTTTTTTCGGGAGAACTTGTTATATTTTCCATGCGACTTTCTTAGGCTGATTTTTGGAGACGCTTGAAAACAAAGCTCGGAGAGCGCATGACTTTCTAGAACGTGTACTGTGTTGCCAGTTATTGAAGTAGAAAGAATTTAGATCTTATTTATATCTTACAACAAATGGCAAAACCTTGCTACTCTTGACTTTCAAAATGACGTGCGTTTGAGTAAAAGTACTCACGCGTGCGTGAATTCAATACATTTTACTGAAACGTCGACAATCTGAAGACATTTTTTGACGTATCGTCAAATTGATGCTGAAAAGTTTGAGTGTGATTTATTTCATTTTTTAGCTAGGTTTAAAGTCGAAACAGGATTTGATTCCAAATTCCGTTGTTGAGAACCTAAACGCTCGTGAGGCATTGGAAAACCAGATACTTTGTTCGTTTCGAGTTAGCAATGTGAAATGTGACCAGCAATGAGTATCGTCGATCCTTTTGCAAAAATGAATGAAAAGCAATACATAACCGAAGAACACAAGTAGCTATACTCAAACGTCTCCATTGTACCAGACTTAAGAAACAATCTATTGTCGTATCGCTTGTGGTAAATAAATTGTTTAAATTGCTTAAATTGTTTACGTCTAAATTGTTCAAATTGTTTAAATTGTTTAAATTGTTTAAATTGTTTAAATTGTTTAAATTGTTTAAATTGTTTAAATTGTTTAAATTGTTTAAATTGTTTAAATTGTTTAAATTGTTTAAATTGTTTAAATTTTTTAAATTGCTTAAATTATTTATATTGCTTGAATTTTTTCAAATTTTTCAAATTTTTTATATTGTTTAAATTGTTTAAATTGTTCAAGCTGTTTAAGTGGCTGAAATTGTTCAAATTAGCTCAATCACCGTGAAATTCTAGTTTTCGATGTTTCAAAGAGTTTTCGCACGTCGTCTCTCAAACAGCTGTTCCGCCAGTCACAAGATTACTTCGTCACGTTTTGGGCGTCATGCGGAATCAGTTTCCTACCAGACCTTTGAATTCCCCGTTGAATAGGGCTGACATATATGAATTAGTGATGTTTATTTTAAGGAAGATCGAAGAATTTTTGCAAGGATTGTTAATCATTTAAAAAGAACGAGTCTGTTCTTCTGGTGGAGTTCTGTGTGAAATGTACATTTAATCCTTCAGGCAGGCTGCCACTCTTAACTTGCGTGAGACAGGAAAACAGGACGCTTTAAAAAAGGATTTTTTCCAAAAAAATTGACAGGAAAAGTATAATGCAATGGATCTTAAATCTCCTGATTCAAATTTTCAAAAATCTAATAGGAAGAAACACCAAAAATGCGTGTGCTGATATCTATGATGTTGAATCAACTGAGGTTAAACTGTATAAATGTCATGTCTCTGTTATAACTCGGAAATAATTGAAGAAACTTGAAATGCTTTACTGACGGACGGAAAGGCAGATGAGACGTTAACAATTTTAAACAATTTCAATAATTTAAACAATTTATTTACCATAAGCGACCCATCAGTAGATTGTTTCTTAAGTCTAGTACAATGGTCAAATTTGAGTATAGCTACCTGGGGGCCCGAATAAGTTCAATGACTTCCAAGGCATCCTATCCCCAACGCCTAAGGCCTACAATTATGTTTAAACGCGGAAACTCTTTGAAAGTCATCTACCATATCCTTCCAATTGTTACATAAGCTGCACAATTGTCCAGTGATGGCAAATATTGTTCAGAGTAAAAAAGAAAATAAGTAATACAAGAGTTCTTAAAAAAAAAAAAATTGAAATTCAGTATTTTGACCCTATGAATATAGCGTCGACTTATCGAAATGAAAATGCTTCCCGCTTGACTAATTTAAAAAAAATCACAATTAAATTATACGGGCATAGATGACTTACTTGAGGCAATGAAAGAAGATCGGCTAACGTGACAAAAAACATAGAACAACACGCACGTCTTGAACAAATAAACAAACATTTACACTGAGATGGCATTTTTGATTGCACATCAGACAACGTATTAAGATTTGTAAAGTAAACGGATTAAAAACTCCAAGTTTAGGTTATGTTTATTTATTGGTTCATTTATATTTTGGAATACAGAGATAACGTAGCGCACATGCATGGCGACAATTTTTTGTTTTTGAAACTGTGCGTTATAGTTCTAAATTTATTCACTGAACGCGTAGCGTAACTTCTATCACTAATTTAATGCGTGCTTTTCGCGGTTGGGTTTTATGAGTACAATGGTGTGAATTTCCAGTTACTTTGTAATAAAGTTAAAAGCCCAAGGAAAAAAGAAATTGCGAAGAAACAGAAAAACTGAAAGAATTAACTTTATAAACCAAGCACAGAGACAAAAATAGTCGAAGTGCCAATAAAACGATCAGGAAAAAATCCTCTGATGTGTTGATGCTGGTTGTACATGATGTGCGGCTATGGTTGGTGCTGCAATGAAGCGTGTCCACGGTGGAGGAAACAAGGTAGAGTCATTTCTGTGGAGGAAAATACGCTTCCTCTTGTTCGGCTCGCCAAAAAAAAACGTTTAATTTCAAACAAACTTTATGACGTCACCATTGCGACATGTCGTTAAGCCAATAGTGGTGCCAGATTTGGGGCTAGCAGAGTTGCCAGATGTAATATGAGCGCTACTATTGGTTCGTTACCATGACGTTAGCATTGCCACACGGTCGACAAAAAAATGACTGGTTTAATCCTGCCTTGTTTCTTCTACCGTGAGCGTGTCCATCATAATGTCACACCTCTGCACGAGCTGCTAGATGAATGCAAGTTAATAGTAACCATTAATTGCAACAACTCTGCAGACGTCTCTTAGCTCGAAAAAACAAGTTGGCCAAAATGACTTGAACAAGACATTTAAGGCGTAGCTTCCGCTACTATCGTCCCACGTTTACTAGTAAAACTCAGAAAACCGTACGTGTAGTATAAAATAGGGTTAAACCAGGATTCGAGAGCGAAAATTTACTCTATTCTTCTCAATACTACACCAGGAAGCACGAAAAAATTTTAACGAAAAACCCCTAGCAAACTTTTTCCCACATTTATCCTGAAAGAAAATCTCCGTATCCACGATACTCCTAACAGAGATAAAGGCACGCGCATGGAGCAGTTTCCGAGATGTGGTGACGCGAGCGCACCTAATGGTCTTCGTGTCTGTGGAGTGCTGCGATTAACGCAACAGTTGGAAGGTTCCGGAATATTGCTTTACAGAGCC
Source organism: Platorchestia sp. MABIK (assembly GCA_014220935.1). Lineage (NCBI taxonomy): Eukaryota > Metazoa > Arthropoda > Malacostraca > Amphipoda > Talitridae > Platorchestia > Platorchestia sp. MABIK. The sequence goes on along the minus strand of JACJUY010000488.1, from coordinate 4,234 downwards.
TGATCGGACTTTGCTGTCAGATCGACGTCCTTCTTCTGTCATTTTTGCTGTCGCGACGGACGGAAGTATATGTCAATTTGTACTTTGATTTAGCTCTGACATCAGATAGGATTACTGTCTTTAACATCATTTACGATCACTTAAGTCAACAATCGATTAGTACATTTCTATCTATTTTATTGGGAACTTTTTTTTTTCATTGAGATTGCCACGTTAAACTGTCAAAAAATCTTGTGTTTGTTCTGAATGTTACGCCATTTGTAATAAAGCATAGAACCTAGAATACAAAACTCAAAACTTGCCTCACTATGATACTTTTAACAAAGGTCTTTTTACAAAGTCCTCTGAAATATCGCCAAGTAAAAGCTATACAGGTAATGCATTATACCTAATTTTGTGTTCTCGTCGATTAGTCTAACTCTCTCATCAATTAATTCCTACTCCTGTTTGATAAATTTATTGACAAACGAATGCCCCAATGTTTTATTTCAAATACAGTCCACCCACACACGCCTGCAGAACCACAATTTGAGCGCATAAACTTCATCAAAAAATTCTTTATTTGCAATTTGTTTCTTTATTTCTTTATTAGAAAACGCTTTATTTGCTTACTGATTGGTGAAAAGCTCATTCTGCATTACTGATCTAAATCCCATGAGACAATTTAGAATACGTGATATTTTGGATGAAGCCCTAGAAGTTCGAAGAGATCTTTTACAAAAATCTACTTTAAATCACAATCATTCTCTTTCCTACATTCACCAAGCATCAAATAATGAGGTGGTGACAACGAGGGCTGGAAAAAAGCTTCTCCATGGACGAAATACATCCGTTTTTGGGCGGAAATTCATGGTATATCAGGAGGAATAGAGCCTCCGGCGTGAATGTCACCGTCTGCACGCTCGAGTGAAGAGCTTAAATGATATCTGAGTCGATCGCTAGGGCGGCTCAGCTTCACTTTCGTGAGCGCCGATGTAAATCCTCGCAATCACGCTCTACCTACTACATGGAGCTCCCTTTCTCTTTCAGTGATACTTCAGAAGTGGACCGGTAAACTTGATACCGCTCAACGACACCCAAGTCTAGATTATATTAACTCGATTGAAAACTTACTTGAAAATAATCTTCGAAATTAGATCATTCGGAGAGCTCTTTCAGTGATACTTTGGGAGTGGACCGGTGAACGTGATACCGTTCAACGACACACAAGTCTATGTAGATTATATTACCTCGATCGAAAATTTGACTGAAAATAACCTTCAAAATTAGAGCGTTCCGAGAGCTCCCTTTCTCTTTCAGTGATTCTTCGGGAGTAGACCGGTAAACTTGATATCTCTCAACGACACATAAGTCTAGACTACATTAGCTCGATCGAAAATTTGCTTGAAAATAATCTTCGAAATTCGATCGTTCCGATTGCTGTGGAAATTTATAAATGGTTGGTTGTGATCTAATGACCGAAAGTCGAATCTAAAATCATCGCAATGACTTCCGGATGGAGTAATCTGCTTCTACTGTGCTTGTCAGTCGTGGTTAACAGTGCAAGAGACCAGTCATATTATTTGTCCAGATGGGCAAGCGATATTTCCACAGTACCGAACTTTCATGAACTGGCTTTAGCGCATCACGACTCTCCTCGACCGACGAAATTTAGAGCCGAAGTTTATAGGACGAAGCCCACAGTTGAAAGATCTGAACGACATTCGAATGCAGTAGCATATCATAAACCGATCCCAAGCATTCGTGACGAAGGTAAAAAAACTCCTGATCCTGCGAACAAAAACTCTCAAGTCCATAAGACGGCAGACTCATCTCTACTGTCGTCTGCTGAGGCGGTTGACCGAAGATTCCGTCCGGTTGTTTACAGTCCTGATCGAATTTCTCCTTCGATTGTTGATGAGTCTGGCGCATCTAACGTGACCGATGGTGGTGCAGGTCTGTTGATGTCAGGATCGTCTGTATCGTTGGCTAGACAAGTGGCTCCTCAGCTCCGCAACAGCTCGTCTACTCTTCCAGTGCTGGTCAAAGAAAATTCAGAGCCATCGAGTGAGTTGGGGCAGTTCATGAGTGAGGACGAACGGGACCCGAGATGTGAGTAGCCTTAGTGCGTGAGTGAACACAACCACAGTTTCTTCCTTTCTTGTTCATATTGTGAGTCTCAACTTCAAATTATCCCGCAGCTTTTTAAGCTCATTGGTCTTTGTCTTGGGGACAAAAATGCAACACTTGGAAGAGAATTCATTTTGACTTTTTTCCTCTGTACCCAACGAAAAAAGATAGTAAAATAAGTTTACTCCATAGTTTTGCAATCAAAATTCCAATTCCAACCCGCAAATAATTTACATCGATAAGAAGCAGGATAAATTTCACATGATTGTACAAATTTTCAAAATTGCCTTTTTTGTTTACTTTAAACTTCTCTCAAAAGTTGTGGAAAGCGTAGAGAATTTTAAAATCATTCGATGGTAAATTTTTCCACGAATCGGCCTATACCGTAAGAATTTATTGGCTTGCAAGACAAAAAAGTTACGATTGAAAATAGTAATTTAATATTTTAATCATGTTGTTAAGATTACCCAGCTCCGTTTTATTGGTAGATTTTGTAAATTATTCAAATTGTTTATGGGCGAGCATGAAGAAAATTTACAAATGGGTTGTTTGTTATTCATTAACAATGAGATAAAAAACAACAATGCCGGATAAAATAAGATTCCGATTTAGGAAGTTTTTAGAATTAGTACTTGGGAATAATTATGAATGATTTTCATGGGTGCAAAGAACAGGAGAAAATTTTACCTTCACCTTGTGCCGCTGTCAATTCCATTAGGGCTCAATGAAATTTTACTACTCGTATGAAAAATAAATTTACATGGAACAGAATGAAGAATAGTTGTTTTGTTCATATGTTACTTTTAAACGCACAGATCAATTTTTATAATATACATTCGTTCTGTATTGAGAGCTGGAGTAAATCGTTCCAGGCAAAACCTTGGGCTGAATAAAATTTGCATTTCGTTGGGTCAGTTGAAAAATTTCGAAAAAAATTTCCTCTGATTCATTTGAAGATGAAAAATATTGTTTGGGTACATTCCATTCTATAAATTTGGTTGAAATGCGTCAAATATTTACGATGGAACGATGGAACTGGGGTCGTTTTTCAATGTGTGTGAGAGAGAAAATGTTAACCATGAATACTTAAGAATGAAACTTTTTCATGTCTAATTTTGCAAAAACATTTTCAAATTTATTCACGGCAGCATCAAAGGATCTACGTCCTCTTGACAGTAAAGCCATCTACAAATGTTCTGTACCCGCCAAAATCCGTAAGTCCAAACTCAAACTTGAGGATTTTGGCGGGAATAAAACGGCAAGTACGGAAGGAGAAGTTTTCTTGTTGTTAGGAACAATAACAATAAGTGTGTCGAATTTTTGAACAACGACGAGAATTGTTAAAAAATTCTACACAGGGCTCAACTTCCTGCTTACAGCTACGCACTAGGGTATTACGATACCTATGTGTGATTATCAACAACGGATCTTAATGCTAATGATATTTGAACGCTTTTTTCGTGCTTTTCTCTGTCATTTTTGTTCTGACAATTAACATGGGTATACCGACACCCATGTGTGAATATGAACTGAGGATCTTAATGGTAAGATATTTAAATAACCCAATGTTATACATTTCATGTATCAACTTTACCAGAAGTAAACTGTTTTTTCTTTTCTTCCTTTTTTTCGAATGGAAAGGGCGCTGAGGCGAAAGGTTAGGAATTCCTTTCTCTCTGTAAAAATCTGAACAACTTGGCCGTCTACTGACTTAAGGAAAATGTTGACGTAAGCTTGAATATTGTAGTTGTCTAATGTGGCAGGAGTTTATTGATAATTTGTTTTGTAAATGAGTCGTATTGACACAGCGAGCTGTCAATAAAGTTATTAAACATAAGCTTGCAAAGGTTCCCCAGATATCACTGTCTTCATATTTTCTTAACTTTGGTCAAACTTTGCATCTACTTGGCACAACAAGTTGAAGGGTTTGTTAAATTATTTTTATTATAATAATACTTCGTTAACCATCCACAAAAAATATAAGAAAATTTTTAAAATCCCCTATTATCTCCCTGTATTTATTTACATCATTTTATTGCTCTGCAGCACCATTAACTACTTCATGCAGTATTTTAATGGGAACAAAATTTCCAGCATTATTTTTACTACAAACTGTTTTTAGCAC
>JACJUY010000487.1:207810-229116 GCA_014220935.1 Platorchestia sp. MABIK | reverse complement strand
TTCCCCCCTGAACCTTTTCTTACTTGATATTCGGTTACTTCATGAAATTTGACTCGCCAACTTAAAATGAGTGACTTCTAGAGAGAAAATCTACTCCGCCTCATATGAGGCCCAAATCATCGCCAGCGCGGATGCCCGCGACAAGAAACACCATCGCGCTTCCGTCAGATCAAAGCTGACACACCGCGGCACTAAAACGTTGTGATGATCCTCACCCCCCCGCAAATTCCTAATAAAAGAGCTACATATAGCAACGCTATCAAATTACGCTGTGATTTCGTCTGAGTATCGAAAACGGCGGGAAAAGACAAAAATAATAATAATAATAATAATAATCTATGTAGAAATGATTGGAGACAGCTATTACCATCACACCGTGTGAAATTATGATACATGCCTCTCGGTATCATACTTGTGATCAATGGAGATAATTTTATCTTAGAAGTGCAGAATTTGACTAATTTTCTGATCTTGCCGTCATTGTTTCACTCTGACATCCTGAATCGCTTTCAGGTTAGCATGAAGTGCGGCAGCCTGGAGAGCTTGCACAGTGCCTTGACTACCTTCTCCCAGCTGCTACGGATATACTGCCTCGATCTGCCATCTTCTGCTGCTGCCGAAACTCCACAGCCCAACGACACAGCGCAGCTTGTGCGCAAGATATCGGAGCCCGCTCTGCCTCTCATCAGACCTCAGGCTTTGTCGCGGTCTCAGTCCGATATTGGTAGCGGGTTCACGGCTCCACATGCAGTGCCGTCGGCCACCAAGTCTCGCCGCGACAGCGAGGGTGGAATCAATGCAATAACTTCCATTGAGAGTGTGGTGATCAGCGACTGCCCTGACATCAAACATCGAGCGTTCATGTTAGACGCAGCTCCCCTTGCCAGGGTTCCTAATCAGGCGATGATGTATAATATTGTTGACTCGCTAGCTTCCCTTAAAATCAATCAGTTTCATCTTATGCTCCGAATCCTGCCTGTTATGACCTATACTCCTAACAATGTTTCTGTTAACAACTCTGCTAGTAATCAGTACTTTGCCAGCTCTACAAGTGCCCCTGATTCCTCTGCCAAAACTTCTCTTTTCAATGGTAATGGGGAAATCGGCGCTAATTTAACAACGAGTTCGTCGAATTCTTCGAATCTCCCTTCTAATTCTTACCAATGTCCATTGCCTTTCAGTAGCAGTGAGATGCTCTCGCTTTCACGATACTGCCGCGATAGAGGCATTGTTCTCACACCTGCATTTGATTTGGACCCTATGTACATGGTGGGTCAAAATACTCCTCAGTCAGTCTCTGAAATGACTGCCCTTGTGTCGGCTTCCCTTCGACATTTCCCAGACAGTAATTTCGTTAGCATTGGTCCTAGCCTTTCATCAGTATTTGCCTTAAGTTCTGAATTGCTGCCCCCTGCTTTGGATCCCTGGAAAAACCTTGGCTTACCAGAGCGAGCAACTTTAATAATCTGCGCTAACGTTTTTCAGTCGAAAGACATTAAGCATTTACGCGAACGCGTACCACATTCTGCCGTCCACATGGAGTATGGGTTCCTTGCCGATCACGATTTCAGCAGCGGTCGCGCGAGCGCTGCGTTGGAAGGCCGTCCGCACGCTTTCTGCTGCGGAACTGCTGCATGGAGCTCACTCGCGGGATTCCCTGAGGCTGGTCTCACCAACGTGTTCAAAGGATGCGTGTCTCAGGATGGTGACATGGGAGGATTTTCTACTTGCTGCGCCGTGGTAGCGCACTGGTCCACTCCCGCATCGTTAACACCACTCGTGTTCATGTGGCCGGCCCTCATTGTTGCAGCTGGGCTCTCATGGAACAGCAACACTCGTTGGGATTACGTGAATTCGTCCATCGGGACTCTCATCGACACGCATCTTGTTAATGTGAGCAATGCCGGGTTTGGCAGCGCCCTTGTGGAGCTCGGGCGGTGTGAGACTTGGCTCACTCGCGAAATGCGGGCCCAAGACAGCTCCAACATGATCAGCTTGCCTCCTGCTTCTACAGGTCCTGGCTCTACCTTGCACCAGCTTCTGGCAGACCCTGACAGTGTTTTGCTCGAGCACCTGACGTCGGAGAAGTTCGCGAATGTCTTGCGCCACATAAAGCGCAGTCTTCGCGCTATCGCCAACAACAGAGTTGTGCGGTCTACTTGGCCTCTGATGCCAGTAGCTGCAGCAGAGCTGCACTTGTCCGCTGACTTGATGATGACTGCGTGCAGGCTTGGCAGAGCTTTGGTCACCATTGGGAGTAACCCTCACAGTAATCTTGGTATGGCTGTTGTTAACCCTGGCATATCGCATCTGCCTCCCACGATAAGAACAGATGTAGCGAACAGGCTCTTGTCTCTGCGCGAGTCTTACAGTTGTCTGTGGCTTCACTGCCACCAGCCGCCTGGGCTGCAAGCATCGCTGCTGTTGCTGTCTTCACTATTGACGAGACTTCTGCCTCAGAGTAATTACGTCCATAATCTCTGACACTTCGCGTACTAGCAGGGCCTGCTTTGTGATTTTGCTCCCTACAGCACCAAAGTTGGTTCTTTCTTCGAATTTGAGCTTTTTGGAGCTTACTTTAGTCTGTATAGGGAGGCAAATTCGTAATTGCAAAAGGGTGAAGGAATTTACAAAAGTTTTATTATCGTGCTGCACTAGCTTAGTGCTCTAATGAAATTGAACAGGTTCCGGAGTTAGAACATGCATTTGTTTTAGTAGATATGTGAGATCAATGAGCATGAGGTCCCCTTGAAATTTGGAGGAAATTTGTGAGGTTTTTCTTAGTATATAAACTTTCGAAGAGTACATAGGCGATATGTATCTTTCCAAAGTACCACCTGATTCAAGTTCCAAATGCTCCTTTATAATTTTGCTGTTTGCTTGTGGCATCCAGGACTACTCTGGTTCCCATTGACTGAGTCTCTGGTTTTAAATGAAAAGCCTCTTTCCTAACTTTGCAATTCTGTAAACAAATATTAGCCATCTAGTTTTCCTGTGTTGAAATCTTAACGCTACCCTCGCTATCAATTTTTCAGGCTGCCCTCCGAGTAGATAACCTATTCATATCTGGTGTTAGCTTTTTTCAATTCTCTCATTCTGCCTGTGCTTGTCAAATGTGATATACTCTAAAAATTTAATTTCTTCTCATTTGGCGCTTCTCGGGACTCAAATTCCTTAACCATGAAAGACACTCAAAGCATTCGCCATCGTGTGAACGACTATCCTAGCCTCCTTTGTACTTCAACACTGAAGTAAATTCCTGAAACTCGAAACGGCCTAACGCCCATTATTAATTCAACGTTATCATCTGCTACCAAGCCAATTATTAATTTGCACCAAAAGCGGTACGTAAGTCGTTTGAGTCGGAGCTAAAACTTCAAACTGAAGTGAGAAACTTTCCATCGTGTAAGGTAGTTTGGAAGAGTTCTTTGATATGTTCCTCAGTCCGTGTGTCTGTCTCAGTGCACACAGATGCCGCGAATGATTCCAGTTCAGCGTTTTTGTTGGACGTATTTGATCGTCTTACGACTTTGTGGATTGAACTGCACTCACGCGTTAACGTTTTGAGCATTTGTAGGTTTCTCAGAGAAATTTCCGCGTGGTTTAACCTACGCCTGCTCTGCTATGCAAACGGTATTTAGAAACACTCGCATCCGTAGGCCGATGGTTGAGGCCTGATGGTGAAGCATCTGTGATGAACTTAGATTAGCTTTGTTGTCGTTGAATTTTAATGTTTGAAATGAAAAGTGGCTCCTAGTATTATCGCGGGTTGGTGTTTCAGGAGCACTTGTGAGAATTTCCGAATATGGCTAATGTTTCTTAGGACTTTATAGCCTTCGTTCGATTGTGATTCGTTTGTGTAGTTCGTTAGTCTTATTCCACGCATTTGTCATTAGTTTTCTAATTGTTGTTTGATATCGGATTTCAAGATTCATTCTGCATGAAGGTTAGCTGCAGTTGGTGCAACTCAGAGATGTCATCACGATCAACTGAGCCTATGAATGAAAAACAAGGTCTTCTGAGGCTTTGCGCTGTACTAAAAAGAAACTTCATCGATTTACGTTAGTGTAAAGTGAAGGCGAGCAAATCGTGTGCAGATGCCGGCTCGCTTGCTTTGTGAGAAAGTGCTTTTCTAAACTTGAGCAAATTGACCCCTTGGGGGGATACAAATAATGTATCTATGGGTATTAGCACTCCCTGGAGAAAATATGTGTTCTCGAGCTGAGAGTTAAGTAGGCCTTCTATTTGTTGGAAGGAAATATTTTTTTGTGGTTTTGCTATGCACCATTTTTTTGGTTCGCTGCTGTCCTGTTTTTCAGCATCTCAGGCATTTTTCTTCGATTTTTATCTTGTTTCCTAACCTTCATTCTCAACTTACTGTTTCTATTCACAGGGGATCCTGTGCGCGAACCCGCTTTGTGCTAAGATTCCTCGTTCCCATAACTCCATGCTATATCGTGCCTTTATCTTTCCTTTCTACATTTTTGTTGTGGTAAGGGAGTCTGAAACTAACTCACAATCATTCAATCGAAGCAAATAGATCGAATGTCTCTTTATCCCTAGATGTCCATCAGTTACAAGTCATTAGCAGCTCTTTATGTCATTAGCGTACTTATTTGATTTGGATGAACTTTTGATGTGATCATTGATTTTGATGCAATTTATAATTCATGTGATAATTGATTTTGATGCAATTTATAATTCATGAATAATTGATTTCGATGCAATTTATAATTCTTGTGATAATTGATTTTGATGCACTTCTTAATGTTCTTGATTTGAAGAATTTTTGAACTGGTGTGAACTTCACAAAATAAGCAAAACGCTTCTACTTAATTTGTTCCTTGAGGAGATGTTATTTCAAGTGCTCTCACCTTTCATTTTCTTTGGGAAATTAATTTTAGCATTTTATATTGAAGTTGGGTGGTGTTAGAGGTAGAATTTAATAAAAAAGTGCTTTACTGAACGCGGACGCTTTTACCCTAATTTTATTCCATTCCAGCCCCACGTGTCTGATGAGGCAACATCAGGCAAGTGTGTTGATGAGGTCGACCGTGTGTTTACGTATTTATGACGGTTCCAGTCACGTATTTATAGGCGAGAGGTCAGTCATGTATTCATGGTGGCGACTTCAACTTTATTTTTGTGGTGGCGGCTTCAACTATGTGTTAATGGTCGCGATTTCAACCATTTAATTATGGGGAAGACTCCAACCATGTTGTAATGGGAAAGGTTTCATACATATCTTAAAGGTGCAGTTTCAATCATGTATTAGTGGCGGCTGCTTTAGCAAAGTTTTATGGTGGTGGGTTAAACCATTTAATTAGGGGGAAGACTCCAATCCTGTAATAATGGGGGAGGTTTCATTCAAATATTACATTTAAGACGGCGTTTTCAAGCATGCATTGTGAGGGCCCGTGCTAAAAGTTATGTAGGGCTTCTTTTTGTTGATACAAAATGTTTTTGTTATGTTCAAAACCACTTTTTTTCGGTTCAGTGCTGTCCTGTTTTTCAGCACCTACTACTTTCTTCTTCAACTTTTATCTTGTTTCCTGAACTTCTTTCTCAACTTACCATTTCTATGCCCCTTCTGCACGGATTCCGCGTTCCCCTATCTCTATACTAAATGGTGCCTTCCTCCTTCCTCTCTTCAGAAAGCTTTTTTAGCGGCCAGGGAGGCTTAAACTAAAATATAATCTAATATAATCTTCAAGCATGCATTTATGATGGCGGTTTTAGCCCTTAATTTGAGGAGTCGGAGTCAGCCTTGTATTCTTGGTGTCAGAATCAGCCTTGTGTGTGTGTGCATGGTCTGCGACTGAGCCGCGCATTTATGGTAATGACATCCCTTATTTGTTTGTTATTTACTATAGTCGCCTCGTGTTTGTGACATCTTTCGTTTATGTATGAAATCCAAGTTATCTATATATTCGTGTTGACGCAATTGAATGGCATTACTATGTATTATTTATGCTTAGTGTTAATGTTGTTTTGAGATGGAGCATTAATGTGAGTTGCAAATTTTTGGTAAATAGGAACACAGTCTTGTCATATTTATTTGTGTAAAGTTTTCGTTATTCATTTGATTTTGTATTGAAAATGGTTTGCTGTTGGTTGTTGTCCCCGTTTTCTTCCCAGACGCACTTTAAAACTAACCCAATATAAGACCTAAATGTAGCAACGCTATCAAATTACGCTGTGATTTCGTCAGAGGGTCGAAAACGACGGGAAAACCCAAAAATAATAATAATAATAATAATAAAAACTTTAAAACTAACTCTTGTTGATGTTGAAATATTGTTTCTCTTATGGCAGAAGCTGCGACAACCAACTTCCATGTTCTTTTTACTTTCTGGAGTATGGTTTTTTCTGCTTCTCCGCCGAATACGTTTTCAAAGTCGCCCAAGTTTTTGAATTTAAGTTCTTTTTTAGAGCCGTCACCATGAACATCCATCATCTCGATTTTATCTTCAGAGAAACAGATATTTTGGACTCGAATTCTTCTGCAACCCAGCGTACATACTTCGCAGCCGAGCTTTACTTTGAAGTGTTTTTTAGAACGCATCAATATTCATACCCGGCTGTGTATGGTGGTTTGTTTCTAATAATTATATTAGCCATTTCGGTTGTATGGCCAATTAAATAATAATAATCATACCCAATTGATCAGATCCAAATTAGGTTCTAAATAACAGATTCAATCATGAATCTGACTTGTTTTCTGATCTCGAGCGTCCTGAGAAACCTGCCGAGCAAATCCACGAACACTGAGTATCACTGCTGAGATCGTCTTTTCCAGTGGTTAAACTAGGTACATATCAATAATAATGCACCAAAATTGGCTCGGTAGTTACAGATCTCTCATCGAGAGTAGAAATTAACTTCGAAATAGTAGTTTAACATTTTGCATTGGGCTGAGATCCTATTACATCATCTTTTAATTGTTCTACATCTCTTGAACTCGTCCAGATCGTGGAGGATTGAGACACGGTAACATTTTGGTAAACTATTTGAGTGTAATTTTTGTGCTCTTAAGTCGCCAGGGCTGTTACTTGCAGCCGTGAAAGACAAGCAAAAGATGGGAAAGTTCTTTGAACTCGCGTGTTAATGAGTAAAATTTGATGTCCAGTGCCTTGATGAAATTTTTCACTTACTTTATTTGCGAAGTATTGGCTTTATTCTGGTGCAGTTCCCCTCAGCGAGACACAACTTTTGTATCTATGGGAATTAGTGCTCCCAAGGGAAGGATGTGAGGTCTCGTGCTGTTAGTGTAAGGTAGACTTCCCAAAAATTGGAAAATATAATTTTTTAAAACGTACCTTTTTCTGCTTACTGTTGGCCTTTTTAGAAGCACCTTTTCCTGTTTTACGTCTTCTTAATCATCTTATTTTATGAATTTCTTTCTATCGTGCTGTTTCTATGAACATGGTGTGGTGACACACCTAGTGCATAGATTCCCCGTATCCTTAACTCCGTAATAAATGGTGCTTTCCTCTTTCCCTTTCTTGGGAACACATTTTGTTATGGTTAGGAAACCCACGGCGCGATATAGTACGAATTACTGAAGCGGTAGCAAATCAATGTTAATACTACTACTACTATGCTTAGGAAGGGTTAAACTAATTTATAATCTTCGGTGTCTTTCTTTCGTTCCTCTCGTTATGTTGAGAAGGGAGCAAAAAAGGGCTCGTCTCCGTGCTTTGATGTTGACCTCGTCAACATCTTTCTACAGTATTATTTTATCATTGATATTGTTTTACTTATTGGCCCGAGCTGAGAGGTCAGGTAGGCCTTCTTTTTGTTGAAATGAAATTTTTTTTTGTTATGTAAGGACCACTTTTGTTGGTTCACTGCTGTCCTGTTTTTGTGCATTTGCTACTTTCTTCTTCAACTTTTATCTTGTTTCAGAAACTTCTTTCACTACTTACTGTTTCTATGCCCTTTCTACACAGATTCTACGTTTCCATATGTCCATACTAAATGATGCCTTCCTTTTCGATACGCTCTATTTTTTAGCTGTCAGGGAGGCTTAAACTAACATCTAATCTAATCTGACTTAATTATTTCTTTTTTCTTTGTGTGGTTTGGGTATCTGTGGATCAGCCCAGCTCAACCGGAGTTCGTGTCAGTCCGTGTTCTGCTCGGCCTTGCCAGATGCAGCTCTTGAATCGAAGTGCGACGCTTCTCTGCAACGAATCCTTGTGTTTCCGCGTCTACTTGAGTGTTTTATTTTAGGAGTCCATGTATCCTAAGACTCTACCTTCATAGCTACCCTTATGATGCTGAATAGATGCAATAAATGAATCCTTAGATATGCGTTTTGAATGAATAGATGCATTTTTAACGAATAGATGCGTTTGAACGAATAAACGCATTTTGAACGAATAGATGCATTTTGAACGAATAGATGCTTTTGGAACGAATAGATGCATTTTGAACGAATAGATGCTTTTGGAACGAATAGATGCTTTTGGAACGAATAGATGCATTTTGAACGAATAGATGCATTTTGAATGAATAGATGCATTTTGATTGAATAGATGCATTTTGCATCTTCTTGTCATCCAAATTTTTGAGTGAGAGAACCCTTTCCCTGTACTCTGCCTGCAAGCTTAGCTTCTCGTCTTGCATACTTCTTGTGCTGTTGCTCATCACCATTATCTTCTGAACAATAAAAGCTGATAAAATATTGCTCTGAACGCTCAATACAAGCGCTAATTTCGTTATGTAAGCACCTCAATATTGCGGCGTAATTCTATTCTAGTTTGTTTTTTCGTTAATTAAAGTTCGCGTGTTTCGTACTCTTGAGTTAAATAGTGATTACATTATTTTAATGATCTTTAATAGTGCGAGATTACATCTTTGGGTTTACATCATGGTGTCCCGAAATATGTTATTTTCTCTTATTTATGATCGCTATATGTTTGTGCCTTGTGTTTCTTTACGTTATTTGATTGTTTAATATGTTACCAATTGATTAATGAATGAATAAACTTCGAAATTGCTTTCAGTTATTATTACACCTCATGCCATTGGCAAACCGCGCCTGTGATGTTGCCTGTTTAATGTGGTTAAGGTTGTTGCTTTCTATAACTTGCGTTTTCTAAGATATTATAATTGTTATATGCATAGGCTAGCTGTGCTTGCAGCAGTTCTGTTGAAGTGTTGATGCAAATCTCTAACTGTTTGCTTGGTACCAAGTCAGACTGAAATAATATTCAATGATCGAACCAACAAACTAAAAGCAAAACTTGTGTAAATGTTAAGTATAGAAAGGCAAAATGAGTAAAAGCAATGTATTGTTTGAGAAGCTGCACGTACGGTAGAAATAAATCAGCTCCAACTACCACGTACTTAATGCCGAATGCTGTACAAAACGTGTTTTGACATCAAAAGCGGAATGCCAATCGAAAACCACTAACAAATCCAGACTGGAGACAAAACTCCACGTCCTACAGCAACTTGGACAAACCGATCATGGGCATAAAATAAACTCATCTAGAAATAACACACAAGATTTGCAAATGGCCATCTGATGGAAGAAAAACTTAGCCCGTATAGTGACAATCGTATCGTTCCTCTGCAGTCAATCCCTTGATTGCCCTTCCTTCACTCCTGAGTGACCGACACCAGCCTGTGATCTTAGAGATATTGCAGCATCAGCTCAAGCTTCCATTCTTCGTTGTCCTCTGCATAACCATCTAATTAAAGTGGACGTTTATTCTAAGCTTTCGCGAGACATAAAGCAGTGGAACACATTGATCGAGTGTGCAAAGGTAACATGGCCGAGCGCACTGTCCCTTTCTTCATTGTCCTCTTCATAACCATCTAATCAAGAGTGGACGTTTATTCTAAACTTTGGTTAGACTTAGAGCAGTGGAAACACACTGATCGAATTTCCCTAAGTAAAATGATCGAACACACTGTGCTGCTATTTTCGACGTTTCAGTACGACTAAAGCGCTCGGCCAAAGTGGGGTTGGGTCGCTGGAACCCCGTATAGGAATCCCCGCGAGCACTTGTTGCTCGCCATCCATGCTTACTATCCTGATAAAAAACCTGCCGTTTCTGCGCAATGCAAAATGCTTCAATTTTGAGTTTCGCCATTGAATCCCTTTCACTGTGGTGGTTTAATCTAAGTGATAATAAAAATGAAAGCGTTGTGACCAATAAAGTGGTCACCCACGTTGTACAGGCGACGTCAGGGGGTGACATTGGCTATACCGCAGTCGTGGAGGTGTAGCAGGCTACGTAAGTTCTGTTAGGTCAACTTTGCACCCTATGGGCAATATAAAGTTGGGATTTTCTTCATACGAAGAAGCTATTTTCAGCTTATGTTTTTTCAAATCCCAGAGTTTATTTAGCGCGTAGCGTGGCCAAGTTGACGTAGAAGAACTTACGCTGCCAGCTGTACGATGATTTAAATTGGTTGAAAATCCGTATTTTTTGTTATGCGACGCGCGAGTCGAGTCTAAGCAAAAGACTTTAAACTATATTGAAGAAATATTTCATGTAGTTAAGGATGACAAGTACTGAAGTGAATGTTTAAGTTTAGGATCTTAAAATTGTGGTAAATCGTAAACCCCAACATGCTCATGTAATACAACATGCTCAAATAATACAACATGCTCAAATAACACAACATGCTCAAATAACACAACATGCTCAAATAATACAACATGCGCATGTAATACAACATGCTCAAATAACACAACATGCTCAAATAATACAACATGCTTAAATAATACAACATGCTCAAATAATACAACATGCTCAAATAATACAACATGCTCAAATAATACAACATGCTTAAATAATACAACATGCTCAAATAATACAACATGCTCAAATAATACAACATGCTCAAATAATACAACATGCTCAAATAATACAACATGCTCAAATAATACAACATGCTCAAATAATACAACATGCTCAAATAATACAACATGCTCAAATAACACAACATGCTCAAATAATACAACATGCTCAAATAACACAACATGCTCAAATAATACAACATGCTCAAATAACACAACATGCTCAAATAACACAACATGCTCAAATAATACAACATGCTCAAATAACACAACATGCTCAAATAATACAACATGCTCAAATAATACAACATGCTCAAATAATACAACATGCTCAAATAATACAACATGCGCATATAATACAACATGCTCAAATAACACAACATGCTCAAATAATACAACATGCTCAAATAATACAACATGCTCAAATAATACAACATGCTCAAATAACACAACATGCTCAAATAATACAACATGCTCAAATAATACAACATGCTCAAATAACACAACATGCTCAAATAATACAACATGCTCAAATAATACAACATGCTTAAATCTTCAGTCACGATATATGTTCAAGCTCGCCACCGTCATCCAGTTGCGTCATATGATACTTTTGTTCATCAGAAGAGATGACGTTCTGGCCCAAAAATCCCTCAACCTATTTTATCAGGCTTGTTACAATTATTTTAATTATGTCTTTTATTACTACGTTCAAAGATTAATCTCCCCTTACCGATTTTACCTGGTTTATTATTATTATATTCATTATTTATTTCATTACTATGTTCAGGGTATTACCTCCGTTATATGATTTTCCCAGGCTTATCACCATTATTTTAATTATTTCTTTCATTACTATGTATACAGTTTAACCTCCGTTCACCGATTTTACCAGGCTTATTACTTCTACATTAATTATTTATTTTATTGCTATATTCAGGGTTTGACCTCCATTTCCGCTGAGTTAAGCAACAACCACAAAGAAACTCGAAGTTTAAGTCGAGGATCTTTACAAGGGCTCAAAATTAGGGTAAAAGTGTCAAACGCAAAAGCTATAGGGATAATATGTTCAGAAAACAATAATGCATTCAAAAGCAACAATCCAAAAAAGACAATAATTCATTCAAAACAATAAGTCAGAAAATCAATAATTCATTTAAAAGCAATTATTCAGAAAAACAATCTTTCAATTCAAAACAAGAGTTCAAATAATTCGTAAAAGCACAAAATAAACGACACTAATGCAGGACGTCGGCTGCACGGTACACCGGCCTCTAACGCAAGGAAAAATACACGATAAAACAAGCGTTATCTCACGAGATAAAGCCAAAGAGATGAAAACAACGCATCCTTAATAGTAGATCGAAACCCACAATGGACTCCAGCATCAAATAGTCAGTGTTGCCACTGAGGAGCGCTAGTTGCCTGAGGTACGCTGACGAAGACAGACACTACCAGGAGGTCACTGTAGCTTAACACGTTAACGTCCCATAGGACTATACGGTCCTCTTTCGAAAGTAGCCTTAATATATTGTATTTATAGATAAATTTGTTTCTTAATGTGCTTTTTTAAAGTTCACTGCCGAGTGCCAGTTTCTTACTCATTTTGGTATCGGAGACAACCTGACGGCAGCGCCAGTCTAATGACGGTGGTTGTGATAACGGCAATAGGAGTACAAAAATGCTGACGTTAAAGGGTTACCACGTTGACTGCATTACCACGTTGACCCGTTACCACGACCCATCGATGGGTCGTGCTTAAGTTTTCTGCTGCGAAACGATCCATCGATGGGCTGTTTGAAAAAGTTTTAACAATCATTTAAAATTGATGATTTTCAATGGACCGATGCAGTTAATGTTTGGTATTTATAAAATTTCTAACAACTTTTGAATATAAATTTGAGTTGAATACTGAAATTCAGTTTAACCCATCGCAGTCTAGTGTAAAGAAGCCTACAAGTCCCTGAGGAGCGGGAAGTCCCCCAAGATCTCGAAAGGAACTATCCCCCCTCAGTCCTCTCCTGAGGAGAATTATTTTTTTTTCCATGAATAAGAAAGTGATACTTTATGCTGATGATATTAAGTTAAGAATATTAAGCTGATGATATTAAGTTGATGATATTAAGTCGTGATATTAAGTTAATGATTTGAAGCTGATGATATCAAGTTGATGACGTAAGGATGATATTAAGCTGATGATATTAAGCTGATGATATTAAGCTGATGATATTAAGTGATGATATTAAACTGATGAAATTAGTTGATCATATCAAGCTGATGATATTAAGCTGATGATATTGAATTGATGATATTGAGTGATATTTTATGCTGCCAATTTTCTAAAAGACAAACTTATACTCTGAACGCACTAAGACGGATTCATTTCTTGATAATTTCTTCCATTTGACTGATCAGTTTTAAACCATGCGATTTCATTTTTTTCGTCTGTGAAACTGACTATTGAATCAGAAAGGCACGTCTTCTTCCGCTTGTTTCTGCTCATAGACATTACATCGTGCCATGCTTTCGAATTTCACTAAATGATTATTCAACATACAACATTTTGAATTGAACGTCTCGTCATATATAATGAGAGCACTAAAAATTTCATGAATAATTTTTAAGCAATTATAATAATAATACTAACATTTTGAATAAGAGCTCTGAAAATTTCATAAATAATTTTAAAACGATTTTCATAACAAATCAACTCTACTAAGAGCTCTGAAAATTTCATGAATGATTCCAGAGCCAATCGCTACGTCATCAACAATTTTCATTCTGTTTTAAGACCATTTCAGACGCAATTTTCACGTGAGCAGGTGTTGCAGCCTTGAAACGCTGGCAAATAAAGCATCCACAACCCGATACGTGTGATAGAAATTGGAACACGCGGCTGCGTACGTGTAGGTAGCAGTTACGTTATTTATTCTGTGAAATAGAGGTACATGAACAGGTGTCCGTCTTCCATTGTACAGGTGCAGCGAACGCAGTAGGAGGACGGATAGATAGTCAGTGTTGCAAGAGCAGTGAGTAAGTGAGTTGGTGATGTGTGCGCCGCGCTCCCTTCAGGCTCCTCGATGTCTTGAATTTTTGGGTGCTTGTCAGTGATAGACCGAAAGGTTATTAAATCTCGAGGTGTTAAACTGTTTGAAGGCAGAATCGAGTGAAGTGTTCTTCGTTTGATTTAGTACCAGGTGAGACGCAAGTTACAACGTAGCTGCAAGGTGTAGGAACAAGCGCAAAGCGACTCCGTGTCTCCCGCACTGCACCGCGGCGTTGAAATCTCCGTTGCCGCACAATTTTATCATCCTTTTATGCTTCATTTTTCCAGCCGCTTTTTCTCCGGAATTACGACTGTCACTCACAATGCACTCGAATGAAAATTTGTCCAAGTTGGAAATTTTGCATGGAAGATTTGCGTGTCTCAACATGTGTCTCAAGCAACCGCGTTTTCTATCTTTAAATCATTCGTGAGAGAAAAGAGATTGATGGTAAAATACATGAAAAAATTGACCCAGTGTAGGGTTACATGAGGTGAAGAAATGGTTACATGGTGTAAAGATAGGCCTACATGAAGCAAACAATTGCTTAAATAAAGGTAACATCGTACCATGTACATAGGGCAAACCAATGGTTTCATGAGGTAAACACAGGCCTACACAAGGCAAACACAGACCTACACAAGGTAAACACAGGCCTACACAAGGCAAACACAGACCTACACAAGGTAAACACAGGCCTACACAAGGTAAACACAGACCTACACAAGGTAAACACAGGCCTACACAAGGCAAACACAGACCTACACAAGGTAAACACAGGCCTACACAAGGTAAACACAGGCCTACACAAGGTAAACACAGGCCAACACAAGGTGAACACAGGCCTACACAAGGTAAACACAAGATAAACACAGACCTACACAAGGTAAACACAGGCCTACACAGGGTAAACACAGACCTACACAAGGTAAACACAGGCCTACACAGGGTAAACACAGACCTACACAAGGTAAACACAGGCCTACACAAGGTAAACACAGACCTACACAAGGTAAACACAGACCTACACAAGGTAAACACAGACCTACACAAGGTAAACACAAGATAAACACAGACCTACACAAGGTAAACACAGACCTACACAAGGTAAACACAGACCTACACAAGGTAAACACAAGGTAAACACAGACCTACACAAGGTAAACACAAGATAAACACAGACCTACACATGGTAAACACAGACCTACACAAGGCAAACACAAACCTACACAAGGTAAACACAGACCTACACAAGGTAAACACAAGATAAACACAGACCTACACAAGGTAAACACAGGCCTACACAAGGTAAACACAGACCTACACAAGATAAACACAGACCTACACAAGGTAAACACAGACCTACACAAGGTAAACACAGACCTACACAAGGTAAACACAAGGTAAACACAGACCTACACAAGGTAAACCCAAGATAAACACAGACCTACACAAGGTAAACTCAAGATAAACACAGACCTACACAAGGTAAACACAAGGTAAACACAGACCTACACAAGGTAAACACAAGGTAAACACAGACCTACACAAGTTAAACACAAGGTAAACACAAGGTAAACACAGACCTACACAAGTTAAACACAAGGTAAACACAAGGTAAACACAAGGTAAACACAAGGTAAACCCAGGAAAAACACAGACCTACACAAGGTAAACACAGACCTACACAAGGTAAACACAAGGTAAACACAGACCTACACAAGGTAAACACAGACCTACACAAGGTAAACACAGACCTACATAAGTTAAACACAAGGTAAACACAGACCTACACAAGGTAAACACAAGGTAAACACAGAACTACACAAGGTAAACACAGACCTACATAAGTTAAACACAAGGTAAACACAGACCTACACAAGGTAAACACAAGGTAAACACAGACCTACACAAGGTAAACACAGACCTACATAAGTTAAACACAAGGTAAACACAGACCTACACAAGGTAAACACAAGGTAAACACAAGGTAAACACAGAACTACACAAGGTAAACACAGACCTACACAAGTTAAACACAAGGTAAACACAGACCTACACGAGTAAACACAGACATGACGCCGTGTCACACAGATAAGACAGAGCGGCAGGGGAAGTGTAGGTCAGGTTGTAGCCGCGGCTGCGGTGGCTGCAACGGGAGTGTAGGATAGGTCAGGTGAGTGGCTGCCACTCCTGGAGTGTCCCGTGCTGCCCCTCACTCCTGGAGTGTCCCGTGCTGCCACTCCTTTAGTGTCCCGTGCTGCCACTCACTGCTGGAGTGGTAAATGTATCCACTCGTACGAGCAATAACATTAGGCCTATTCAACACGCGTGGACGAATAGAGCAATGATGTCCGAAAAATTTCCTTAACATGCAATTAGATATTTTGTATTAAAATTGCTTCAATAAATTGGCCCGCGAGATTTTTGATTTGATTCATTACTTTTTGCTCTGAGAATAACTTGAACTTTTTGTCGGTCTGGACTGGGGGGGGAAGCGGGAGAGAGTAACGGCTGTTCGTCTGTGTGGCTTGCATTCCATTATCTTTTAATGTTCTGAACACAGCTACTCTCTGATTCATTATAATAATAACTATGATTTGTTATCATTAGAATATACACAGACTTAGGGACTACAAGGGTATAATTATGTCCCTGTAGTCCCCACACTCTATGATTCATTACCCTCGACGCTCTTCACAATAACATAGGTCCTAACACGCGAGTGTGACGAATTCGTCACACGCAGAATACAAGCTTCTTGTGTACCAAATTGTATGCAGAGCTTCTAAAAAATCAACGAGGCAACTTACGTACATGTTATCTTCAAGTAGAATTCAGTTTTGCGTCAGTTTTGCATGCGATGCTTAAGTTATGAAACAAATTTCAAGAGTGTGTACGACGTATTTTTCGCTGCACTCCTGCTGGTTGTGCAAAAAATTTAGGGCGTAAAGTGCTAATTTTGAAGTTTATCACCACGTTTCGACTCACTAATGCCGCGCTGTGAAGCGCATTGGTCATTTTAATTGTGAGGTCTACTAACATATAATAAACTACAACGTTCGGCACCTCAACACAGTTATTTCCTGCTCACAAGCCCGCGTAGAGATAGTAATTTCACCGCTAAACGAGCGTTTTCGCGATGCATTTTCGTTGCTTGAAGAACACGTGCGAGTTTTTTTGAGCACCTTTTCGGCCCAGACGCAGAGGATTCGATTAGAAATTAAGTTAGTTTAAGCATCCCTAACCACAACTGAGGCGTTCCAAAGAGAGGATCACGTGTAAGAAAGAAAGAAAAGAAAAACATTTTATTTCCAATAAAGTATAGCATGAAATGTTGATTTTTGGACATGTTGATGAAATATGATCAGTGTGATGTAAATGCCCAGTGTAAATGTTAGTGAGATGTGATCAGTTTAAAACCATTTACCTTACAGATGTAAAAACGGAACTAGAGGCACCTTAGCTAAAATGTATCATAGTTTGGAGAACTGTATTATTTTAGGTCTGTTTTCCTTGTAGAGTTGAGCGTTTGTAGAATACGAACTAAATTCTTGGAGACTTCAATGCATCTGGGCACTAGATACTTATCCATACGTATAAAACATTTGATGTCACCTTCCTATTTATACTCCCGTTTACTAATGGTTTTGCTATAAGCATCCAAATGTAAAAATGTAAAAATCTTCTGTTGTTTCATTGTACACGGGACTATGGAGCAAAATTTACTGATCAGTACAAAAAGTAACGTTCCTGAAGTGTATATACGTTCATCATTGCCTCTCACGCGTATTTTTTCTTACCCGAAGAAAATTAAACCCCTGTGGTCAGTACTCTAAAATAACTTCAAATGAAATAGAGTAGAATCTGAAGAGATGGACGAATCGAGTGGTTCATTCTCGGACTTAAACCAAGGAATACTAAAGAACAAATGCTGATCTCGTTCGGCATCATATGAGCAGTGAATGCAGTCAATTCTCAACCTTATATTAACTACTTTTACGAGTAAAAATTAGTCTCTCCAATTTCCTGTGCTTAATAGCTTGAATCAAAAAACATCGTGTTGACCCTTCAATGCCCCGCGGGCTCTACATGTATATGTCACACTTAATAACAATGTTCACATGCTCCATTTCTTTCTTTAGGAATTTGTACTCTAAGTTGTTTTTTTAAGTCCTCTGCCGAGTGGCAGTTTCGTCGTTCTTCTGATGTCGGTGAGAACCTAATGCCAGTACTAGACAAACACCGAAGGTCGTAACTACGGTGATATGTGTGAAAATTTCTGACGGTTAAGAGTTAACCGAATAAATGGGACTACATTTTTTATGCTCGAAAGTTGAGATTCGTATAAGACGATGCCGTAGTGCTCAAGAACTGGCTGTAGGAAAGATGCAATAGGTGATGGAGCTGCTACTTTTAGTTTTGGTCATCATTACTATCACTTTCATCCTCCTCTCGGTTGCCTGATCTGTTATTGAGCGAGAGAAAAGTAGTCATGGATTAGTTAAATAGTCCACAGACTTGATGTAAAAAAACAGCCGCTGCTGGATGATTGTGTGCACTCGTATTATCCAGTGCAGGTTGTGCCCTTTTCTGGTTGTACCCTTTCGTTCAGCACAGTGCGATCGAGTTTTTCTCTGTTCCGAAAGATTTTTTGTGCTACGCAAGATGAGCCACAAAACTGACATTATAAACTCGTTAATATAGATAACACGTCCTTCCATTAATATAAACCTCACGAAGGTAATTAATAAATTGCAGAGTTATTGTAATTAACTATGAGAGGTCCGGTTTTTGTGGCCCTCTCTGTACCAATGCTAAACCTGCTCGCACTGTTCCTTGCAAGCTCTATCCAGGTTACGAAAAATATGTTTAATTGGCCTACCCTGTACCAATGCTAGACGTGCTCCGTTCCAAGCTGTTTCGCGTGTCTAAGATGAAAGAATTATGTTTAATTAGCCCACCCTGCACCAACGCTAGACATTCTAGAATCTGTTCCGAGCTGTTTCGCGTATCCAGGTTACAAAAATTATGTTTAATTAGCCCACCCTGTACCAACGCTAGACATTCTAGAATCTGTTCCAAGCTGTTTCGCGAACCCAGGTTACAAAAATTACGTTTAATTTGTTCCCTGGCCCTTTAGAAGGGGACGCGCAAGCGAGTTGGGTTGAGTTGCGTAAGGTAACTGATACAACCCTGGTGTTACACCCAGGTGTTTTTATTGCAAAATATGATGCAATATAGCTATATCAACAGAAGTTATTCAGGCATTGTTGCGTTACATTATTCAAAATTTTGAGCTCTAAATATAGTTGGTGCATATATTCTAATTGTGCTAAACAATCTGAGAAGCTTGATCACTGATCGTATGAGAGCTGCAAGTGTAATGTAGATAGACGTATCTGATCGATAGCGTAACCTTTACTTCAGACCCTATAGCTTCTCAGCGTGCTGACGAGGAAAAAGCTGAGTGGACGATATAAAAAGGGTTAATTTTCCCATTTGTAAACTCACATTGTCTGATATGACGGCGGTCATTTATAGGCAAGCTGCTTTTGCTCACTCATTTTGGTTATTCGAAAACGAGCTCCTTTTCAGCTTCACACGGCGCCAATGGCTTCCTGCGCATCCCTGAGTTTTTTATTTCTTTTTAGTTTGATGCCATTTGTTCTTTCCCACGCGCTGAATGAGACTGTGAGAATTGTTACGAGCTTGGTTTTTATGTCCAGAAATGTACGGAAATGAATTTACAAGTCTTTATTTTTGAAATTCAACATTTTGCATTTCCTTTCGTCAAAATATATATCTGTATTTCACTAAAAAAGTAAACTGAGAGTAGTTGAATTTTTAGAAGTATTCATTTTCTACAAAGTGGTTTGCCACCTTTATTGTATTTCAAACCGTAGGAACCAAACTAATAACAATTTAACTTACGTTTTTAGTCTGTTCCTGAGAACAAATATCCGTATGAAACTGAAAAATTAAATTCAAATCGGTCGATATATAAGCACATCAAATGTTTTTAAAAAGGCAGGTCAGAATTTTGAGTGACGTTACCGTGTCGTGCTTTTATCATATGCAGTACGCTGAAGATGTTGAAGGCGGACATGGACGATAATTTACACTATCATTTAATTTGGAGAGGTAGTGCTGTTTTAATGATGCTATAGTTATGGCGATAACGAGTGGTAATATTTGCAACTGAGTAATCTAAAGACGCCTAAAAGATCCCGGTGATCCTCTTCAACTTTTTTAAAGCCAAACATTCAGCTCCCGAGGCCATGGATGCACTAAGCTGAATAATACAATGCTTCCCATACGCCAATTTTCCACCTTTGTGATACACAAATCAAGAGCTTAAGGCGTAAGAGAAGAATGAATTCTAATCTTTTCAGCAGCATAAAATTAATTCTTTAACAAAAAAGTTCACATGGGATGACAAAATGAAAGTGAGGTCAGTTAAGAAGAAGCGCGTTCTAACTGCAGTGGAAAATCACATGTGTTTTCGGCGGCACTAAAAAGTTTGATGGGTCTGAACAAGCTAGTTGTACCCTCGATTTGGAACGAAGAGCTTCCTAGCACGAAGTGCCGCTAGTGTATCTCACTTACACACGATAATATTACTCGTATATATGAATACCGACACGGAACTGAAATGCTAGAGCAGTCTAGCTTAGAAGTTTTGCACTTTGATGCTCCAACTCTCAGCGAACGATGATTAATGAATTTCAAAATCACCTCACGATGATTTTGCGACTACGTTTTTTATTCCATCGGCGCTTCCTGTAATCGACTGTTTCACAGTTATTATATCAGGCTAATGACCCGAGTTTTCAAGGAAGTTAAAAAACATCGGCGAGCATATTTAGAAAATGTTGACATACAGGCTCGAATGGTCAAGCAAAAGTATCTTCTGGTCTTGGGAGAAAGTTTTCTTTTACGAATTAATTCATAAAAATCCAACTGAATGTTAGTGTTGTCTCTCGTGCAAGAATCTTTCATTCCATTCACACTTTCTTCAATGCTGCTTCCGCCATTTCTTCTGTACTTGATCGATGCGTGAGCGCTGTTTCAAACTTTGCCGATTTCTATTGACCTTTGAATCGTCTACCAAAACATGAACTTGCCCTGAATAGAATGCGAGTGTAAATACATGATAAAACTGCCTTTACGCTTGCGAGAGTGATGCTATCGTTTACTTTACTGTTGTGCGCAACGTGCATCTTTGTATTTGGTCACTTCACATCTGTACTTGAGAATTTCCCAGTAGAGGCGTTAAATAGATGACCACTGGTGTACACACACTACTGGCCTCTACACACATACTCTTGGCCTACACACATACTATTGGCCTACACACAACCCCCAGCCATCATGCAACTACTGACCTACACACAACCACCGACCCACACACAACCACCGACCCACACACAACCACCGACC
>JACJUY010000487.1:179679-192554 GCA_014220935.1 Platorchestia sp. MABIK | reverse complement strand
CTCCCATATCTCAAGCTCTTAAACTCTTCTTTTCTGTTGCTAGTTTCACGTTTAAACATATCCAAATCAATGGATCATTACTGCACTGGATCTACTTAACCTGTAGTTCAAAGACTGCTTGCTAGCTCGGGTGAGACTTCCATACCATTTTAACAACACTGTATTCACTCCTTCAATTCTCCTAATTTCAAGCATTACTCGTATTGATTACTTACATAAGATTCTGCAAAAATCATAAAATCTTAAGAGCTAGTGAAACGCTTGTCCCGTGGTGCAAAATCCGATAGCGAGAGTACTGAGAAGCTTTGTTTTCTAGAGTTATACATGCCTTTACGAAATGCTGATACTCTATTCATCTACTACCCAGTGCAACGTTTACGCTGCTACCTTTTTAATTTTAGCCCCCTTATGTAAAAGCTGGGGCGGCTAAAATCGCAGATATCCAGGCGAAAAAGGTAAACTGGAGTACTTATACTATGGACTTATACACTGTAATTCGTAGGAATTGTTCTTTATCATCTGACCAGGCGACTCTACACACAGCTCTTAGTTAATGTAAAAGAAAGAGATGCATTGAGTTTATTCGACAATTTTTACCATCATATAAACGATTCTGCCCTACATCTACGATCGTACAACTGTAATAATTGCTGTATTAGAAAAGGATTAATTATATTTATATTACTCTCTCTGGTAAAAATGTAATAATTACTGTATTAGAAGAGGATTAATTATTCTCAGGTGTACAGCTGTTTCAGTGCAGCGCAATTATAATCACTAGAACGTGATAGAAAGTCTCAGGAATGTTTGCTGTGTCTGTATTGATATCAACTCTAAAGCCTCTATTTAGTCGTATGACGTTGTTAGGGCTCCTTTTTCCATAAATATTATTTGGCTGTATGCCAGTGTACCTTTGCCGTCAGAAATAACAGCGTTTCTTTGAGTTTGAGCTAAAATTATTTCGCCGATACTGGCTTTAAAAAATAGGAGTATTCTTCCTTACTTCTAGTCTTCTCATTTTGTGGTAGTGAAGTATTTGTTCTACTGAAATATTAAACACCAGTTGTATTGAAACATTGAATAAACACCAATTCTACTACGGTATTAAACACCAATTCTAGTGAAATAATAAATAAACACCAATTCTAGTGAATTATATTAAACACAAATTTTACAGAAATATTAAACACATATTCTACTGCGATATAAAACACCAATTCTCGCTCAATAAAGCTCACCTCCCTCCCACCCATAGGATGACAAGGAGGTGTACTGCTCGTCACACGTGCCGAAAATCGGGCCGGGCCACGTGGACGGGGACGCTGTGCAGATACGGTCCGCCCTCAACGTACCCCGCTCCTCCAACTACACCAACGACCAGATCAGGAACCGGCCTTCCCTGGAGGGCGAGCCGGGCGGCAAGTCTCCCTACCGGCACGTGAGTTGGTGCTAGAGCTGTCCCATTCTTAGGGTGGATCGCCTTTATTTTGAGTTTGGAGTTATTTCACGAATCAAAAGTTTCATTCCATTCTTGTAGTGGATCGCCCTTATTTAGAGTTTAGAGTTATTTCATGTCTCTAAAGTTTCATTCTATTCTTGTAGTGACTTGAAACAAATATTTCGGTACAAAATAATTGCAAATCATTGTAAAACAATTTGCAGGCAATATGAAGCGTTTACGTATCCCTTTTACAATGTGTGAGGTCATTATGACTATGAGTATCTCCTTTTCTTGTAAATAGATTTTGTTGTTTATTTGTAATCGGCTCTGCTTATTTGAGGATTTCTTACAGTGGTAAGTAAACCGAATAAAAACAGGCTAGGAAGTGAGCAACGAGCAAATGCCTGAGTGTACCCACTGGACTTTCCCCGATTTTAAATCTTAAAGAAACATTGTATCTATACGATACGGTGCAACAGTTGAAGTTATCAAAATTGTTCTTAATTTCTTAGTACGTTTAATTTCAATTTTTAAAACGCCCTGTTATCTCTTCTAACACATAGAAGTAGCCATGCCTGCACTATTTCAGAGAGTGATAGTTTGCAAAAGAACCTAATAAAAAGCACAATCTGTCTGCTTTAATTATTGTTCTTTCTAAATCGTCGTATATTAACAGAAGAAAACAATTGACAATTGTCTTGCTCGTTTCCTCGAGTTAAGGGAAATAAAAAGGGTTTCTTGCGCACTTTGGTTCCTTTCTCAGTTGTTTGGACGTGGGAAATGCTCGAGAAAATTGCTATTTTAACGTAGCACATGCAACCACGTGCGTGTTCTGCGTGGTTTGGTGCTTCGGTCTCAACATATGTAGTATATCAGTTTGTTTCAAATTCCATCTTTGGTTTTGTATTGGACGTTTGATCTCTTGATAACTGTTGCTTGATACAAAAGAACGATTCGGATGATGACGTAATTACATTTAAGTAGGAAATTTCAAATACTGGTCAGATCATTTTTACTTACACGTATTGAGAGAGTAAAGCGCGTTTGCTTGAAATGTGTTCTAATTTCTTTCCTTGCTCTTCAAGAGAGGAACAAAATACTTTGACATACTTATGCTCATCACAGCATCCATTGCAGGTTGACTCGTGCTTCTCTCATTCCTACTCTCTGATTTACGCTGTTTATCATTTTTCATATATTAAAACGCCACGTATCTCCTTAAATTTATAAATAAATAAATAGATAAATTTCCATGTTTTTTGTGCGCAATTTCTGCTGTTATTACAATGGGAATCTCGCAGAACACAGTTGTTGCTCGGTTCG
Organism: Platorchestia sp. MABIK; assembly: GCA_014220935.1. Classification (NCBI taxonomy): domain Eukaryota; kingdom Metazoa; phylum Arthropoda; class Malacostraca; order Amphipoda; family Talitridae; genus Platorchestia; species Platorchestia sp. MABIK. The sequence goes on along the minus strand of JACJUY010000487.1, from coordinate 189,790 downwards.
TCTCTTTGTCACGTTCTTAATCAAGGATGCTCAAGGGCCGTATCAGTGATACGAGTTTCACCAGTGCACAAGTACAGGAATATTTAAATTCCGGGCACTATTAGTATGGATTTATTTGTTTATCTTCCACATCGTGAGACTTATTTAAGCAAACCATCGAATCCCGCCATTTTTGACGTATTGTGTATGCTAGTCTGTGTACAATACACTGAAAGTCTCCTTCATTCACCTCGTACAATCGCGCCAACCCGTTCATTCACAAAACCCACACGTACGAGTACAATCACCATTCCCTTCATGAGAAACCTGCATTCTATCGGTCCTGTTTTGACCCTCGCATTTGCAGTGCACTGAGCCGCCCCTCCCCGGCTCTTTAATTGCCGGGAACCGAAGAAATTAAATTGCGGAGCCTGCCTGCAGTTACTCGCTCCAGTGATCCATGATTGGGAACACCTCAAACTTTCTTTGTGGTCACATCGCATTCTGTTAGGTTTGGGACCGCCTCTTGTTGTTGGTGTTGCATGTGCGTCTCAAGCGCTCGTTGTTCGTCATCAATTGTCGTATTTTATTATGTTTATTGGTTGTACGTTTTTAATTATTTTCGAATGCTTTGAAATGTTTTTCTATCATTCTATGATCTTTCAGTAAATTTTTGTTAAAGACTTGAGTTTTTTGTTTAGTTTTTAAATCTCCTACGTTACGTCACTTGATTTATTTCCAATTTATACGAGATTGACTTCTATATTTATGTGTGTGTATTATAACTGGTTAATTTTTAGGTTTTTAATTTTTTCTACTGTGCATAATTCACTGATTATCACACTCGCAATTCGCTCTCGTTAAGGCAATTTACATGTTGGATTTTGGAAAATCGCTGGTGGTTTTATAACGAAAATTTTCTAACGATAAGTCCAAGCACTTTAGGAATTAGCAATTTTTCCTTTCGTTGTAGAGCTTAGTGGTGATGATCGATTTCAAATTTCTTTAATTTATGTGCACACGCAGAAAAATTATTTTCCACTGATTTTGAATCAAATCCAATTTTAATTTTTCTTATTTATTGAAATTTTACTTCTATTTACTTTCATTTTTCATATTTATGAGCTGAGCTACACGAGCGCATACTCAGGCTGTTGGAAGATTAGGGCTAGATTACAAAATTGAGATTATAGTCAACGCAATGACCTTCAAAACAAATCTGAAACTACCCATTTTATGTCTCGTGATTCATAACTTTTTTCGAAAATATTTCAAGTTTAGAAAATTAATATAAAGGAGGGAGGATTCATTCGTTGTTCGATGTTGTCCCCACACGCACAGGGCAGTCACAGCTCTTCAGAAAACGGCCACAACTCGTCACTGAGCGACTACAAGTACGGCAGGTTTGACCACACGGCGCTGCACATCGCGCATGCGCTCAACGCTACCAAGCTCCAGAAGAGTTACCTCAGAGGCCTCGACCGGCCCATCGACTCGTTCTTGGTGAGTACTCACTTCGCTTTGAAATTTTCACCTCTTCTAAATAAATAAGATGCTGAACTTCATTTGAAAGTTTCACTTCCTTAGAGTAAATTGGATGCTGAATTTTCTTTCAAAATTTTCACATTCTGTGAGTAAATAGGACACTGACTTCGCTTTTAAGTTTTTACTGCTTCTGAGTAAAACGGTTTCTGACTTCACTTTTAAATTTTCTCCCCCTCTAAGTAAATAGGATATTGACATCGTTTTGAAATTTTCCCTCTTTTAAGGGAATAGGATACTGACTTCATTTGAAATTTTTATCTCATGGTAGAAACCGAGAGGATTTAGATTCAAGAAAGGCTTTTCGTCAGACGCTCACTGATTCGCGCACGGCGAGTGCTTTCTTTGTATATCATTTGTGTTGATTTCCATTTCATTTTACCAGTAACTTTTGGTTGCAGAAAAGCAAACGGGGTCAATGGGGTGTCGTCGTTGATACTGTTCATTTTGTTTTTGTAACTGAAAAATTTACCTTCCACGATGTACTGCATTTTTCAACTGCGTCAGAGAATCAAAGATTTGAATTTTATGATTTTGCTTGCTGATAATTATAATCATCGGTTCTACTGGAAATTCTTCTTTTTCTTGGTTGACATCGGTCATGTATAAACACCCATCTAGGACGCTGCAGGCGCCATCTTCAGCAAATTACTGTATTTTGTTAATAATTCTAATCTCAGTAGGATATAATTTCTCGTTCTTATATCAAAAGTTGTGTTAATTTCTCTCATTTCAAAAAAATTGGTGCAGAATCCCTCCGAGAAATTGCTGCGTCAACGTCGAGCTTATTTTAAATCCCTTTCTAGTTTATAATGGTGTCTCCACGTAGAATGACTTGCTTTTCTAAGAGGCATTCCTGGAATGACTGTAACGATAAGAACTGTTGGTGTATGTGCTTCATGTTGATTCCTGGAATGACTGTAACGATAAGAACTGTTGGTGTATGTGCTTCATGTTGATTCCTGGAATGACTGTAACGACAAGAACTGTTGGTGTATGTGCTTCAAATTGATTTCTGGAATGACTGTAACGATTAGAACCGTTGGTGTATGTGCTTCGTGTTGATTCCTGGAATGACTGTAACGATAATAACTGTTGGTGTGTCTGCTTCATATTGATTCCTGGAATGACTGTAACGATAAGAACTGTTGGTGTATGTGCTTCATATTGATTTCTGGAATGACTGTAACGATTAGAACCATTGGTGTATGTGCCTCGTGTTGATTCCTGGAATGGCTGTAACGATAAAAACTGTTGGTGTGTGTGCTTCATCTTAATTCCTGGAATGACTGTAACGATAAGAACTGTTGGTATATGTGCTTCATATTGATTTCTAGAATGACTGTAACGATTAGAACCGTTGGTGTATGTGCTTCGTGTTGATTCCTGGAATGACTGTAACGATAAGAACCGTTGGTGTATGTGCTTCATATTGATTCCTGGAATGACTGTAACGATAAGAACCGTTGGTGTATGTGCTTCATATTGATTCCTGGAATGACTGTAACGATAAGAACCGTTGGTGTATGTGCTTCGTGTTGATTGGATTCACGGAAGCTGGGGTCTTGTGTTCTTCTTGTGGTCCAGGATTGGGAAAATTATTAAAAATCTAATTTCTGTCTTGCACGGAAATAAACAAATTTTTGGTATCAATATAATATGTCCTGACATATTGTATTTCAGGAAGTGTCTGGCTCATTTCCCTTGTTTTAATATTGGACGACTAATTTTTGTTTATTTTAATAGTAGACGACTAATTTTTGTTTATTCTAAGGAATTGAACGACTCATTTTCCCTTTAAGAATTGATCACTCATTTTATCATATTTTAAGAAAATAGATGGTTCAATTACCCTTATTTCAGAGACTGAATGATTCATTTTCTTTCATTTTAAGAGAGAAGGACTCATTTATCTCCATTTTAAGATTAGATGTTTCATTTTCCAAAACCTGAAGAGAGCGGCTGTTTTTCAATAAGAGCACTTGCATTGTTCACGAAAGAATCCGCAGCTCTGTTCTTTTACTCACGCGGTGAAACTGATAATTATTGGAGATTTTCTGGTATGAACGCTTCTCAATAAATGGGTTTGCATACGATGGTGAGCAGTTTTGAGCCCTCAAGTGACTCCAGCACCCGCCAGCATGCAGTACGTGACTTCTTCTTCAATGATCGGGCGAGCAAATTAAGGACTTTTTGATCGCCACTGAATTAAAAGTTCTTTGACATCTACGTTTCAATTACTTTCACACACGTGGCTGCATGTCTGTCCATACTCTTACATTGAACAGCGAAAATCGAGTACCGTAAGTGAGATTTGACACCTTTTAAAAAGAAAAACGTTGGAGCTCACAGGCACAGCAGCCACCCGCATCGCAACAGAAGGCAACCGCCAGCATCAATAACGATGTATTCCACGTACTCGCTCCTATCTGGCTTTGTTGTGTTGTCTGATTGAAGCCGATTTATGTCTATATTCATTTTTCAGAGTAATTTCCGTTAACAACAATATTGTTTACGATAATTTCCTCCATTAACGCATTTTTTGGGGGTGATTTTCACTGATAGTTGTATTTTTTACAGTAATTTACGCTAATAATCTGATTTTGTGAGAATTTCCGTGGATAAACGTAAAAGTGTCAGCACATGTGCAGAAGAAGTGAGCTGATACAGTTTTGGTAGAAACTGTTTTGCGCCGCAATTTGCAAATATCAATTTCAGTAATTCTGATATAAGTCAATAAAATAAATATGACACGACCACAACCTCAATGTATAAAAAGAGCCATAGGAAACAACATTTAGAACACATTTTAGAATGACAATGAGCGCTCTCGGGAGACAAGGGCCGTTGTTTAAAAAGCTGAAGGAGGGAAAAAGATCAACAATGAAAGAATGCCGAAGGAAGTAAGTCAACTAAGAATGACAAAGTGCAATAAAAAGTAAAAGAGGTTAATCATGAAGAATCGCTATAAAAAGGAAGAAGATTAACAATGAAAGAATGCAGAGAGAAGCATGAAGTCCATCAATGAAGTATTGCTAAATGACCTATAAAAGCCAACAATGAAAGCAGACAAAGCGCACACCTAAAGCTGATTACACTATTGGTAAAACTACCTTACATCCCTGCATTTATCGTATTTCAATACTGAAAAAGCAGCAAGGTATAAAAAATCAAATGTCAAACAGAATCAAACCATTCAAAACTTATCATAAACAGCTACATATTTTTCAGTGGACCAATTATGAACACAACGAAAATGAATCTTAAAGATCATCGCTGGTACTATTGTAAAACCAGCAGAGATACGCTGAAAACAACCATGTACGCCAACAATTATCACAGCTGATCATTCAACACGCAACCATAAAAGGAAAGAAGATTTAAGGCCACCCAGATGTCAGCTAGAGTACGTGTACGACAATACTTTGAATTTTCTCCGCCGCTGAGCATTGATGAACAATTCTCACAGCTGATCATTCAACACGCAACCATAAAAGGAAAGAACATTTAAGGCACGCCCTCGCCAACCAAAATTCAGCTAGAGTACGTGAACGAAAATTCTCCACTACTGAGCATTGATCAACAATTATCACAGCTGATCATTCAACACGCAACCATAAAAGGAAAGAACATTTATGGCACACCCTCGCCGACCAAAATTCAGCTAGAGTACGTGAACGAAAATTCTCCACTACTGAGCATTGATCAACAATTATCACAGCTGATCATTCAACACGCAACCATAAAAGGGAAGAACATTTAAGGCACGCCCTCGCCGACCAGATGTGAGCCAGAGTACGCGCACCTGAGAGCGGCCGTGCGACTTACAAGGCGGTGTAGCGCCGCACTGCAGCGAGACGCAGAGGCTTCGTCAAGGCCAGCCGTGGGAAGATAGCCAAGTTCAGGGCTGGTACGAACTGTATGTAGGGCAGGTTTTGTGCGCTGGAGCATCACTTTAGAAAACGGCGTGAGACTTCATTATCTGGAAACTATAAGACTGTATGAGGCTATTTCATCTGGTAACAATACTATATCATCTGGGAACTATAAAACTGTATGAGGCTATGTTATTTGGAAAATATAAAACTGTATGAGACTACATTAACAGGAGACTAATACTGAAAGTTTCCTAATTATAGTATTATTATATGATAGTACTATACAGCAAGTGTACTGTGTAATAACCGTATCACCATATAATAGTTATTATATTGGGTTATAATAACCGTAAACTGATTAACACTATGTCATATTTCCCCGTGCAGTTCACGGTATAATACTGTATTACATTCTAAACTGTACTGTTCGGACAGTTCTGTGTATGCAGTCAACGGCATTTTCCCTTTCAATTGTTAAAGGCATTGTGTGAGCTTAGTAAGGATTTGTTGTTGAGGGTAACTATTGGCAACTATTCATGAAGTACGCATGTTAGCTGTGTGTAAGCTGTTCTAGCTTCTGCGTGGTACGAGGTAATCATATTGCTGGAAAATTTGAGGAATTTCCTTTTAGGGTAACTCAGCTCCGTTATGTCACTTTTCTCACGGGCGTGTAAAAAATGGCACCAGAAAAGTAATAATTCAGTCCTTGAGTGTGCCACTTGACGAACAGCTCTGCGTATCTTAGTGTTGGATGAGCGCAGCAGTTGGTAACCGCATCAAATTACAGGTGAATCGTTGCTCACTACTCAAAATTTCGGCTATTCACTTTAAAGTCTCATCGCTGCTTTTCAACGGACTGGCTGAAACAGAGTCAGGAAGAGGCAGCTGAAAAACTAGAATGCCCACCGTATTTTACTTTATTTGTATTACGCATTCATCGCGTATTACTTTATTACTTTATTATTTATGTTGATTATTTATATTGATTCATACGTACACTCAACCCCTACATTTTACAGTCATCGGATGTACGCTGGTACAAAACGCCTTAACAAGTGCAAAATTCCCCAATATTTATCCGTTGGAAACTATTATACTTAGCTTCTTAGTAACTGATAGGATTAACCCACAAGAGCCCGTAAAGGGTTCTGACTCCATGAATAGGATATAGCGCGGTTCACACACGTGTCGCTCCTTGTGACGGTAACTACAGGCTGTAAAAGGCAACGCATGTACACGGCTCGGGCGTAAACACGTTTGCTTCGTCTGCCAAGATTTGCGACGAGTTGGGCGTTTGCTCGCTTTTTGATGGAAGCAGCCTGTGCTTACATCGCTGCGGGAGCCTGGGGAAGGAACACTGCTGTTGGATTTGGATTTAAAGTCGTGTAGCTTTGTTGTATGCGCGTTTTTCTCCGCTACTGAGCATTGATCAACTTTCTTATCAGTTTAATGGACTGCGTTGTGGCATTTAACTTTTACCATTAAGCTGGAAGATAAAACACTTGTTATGTCATAGATACAAACAGGCTGGATACGAGTAAAGTTATAAAACTGTACCTGAATGGTGAGTAAGAGCTTGATAGTATTGGGAATGTACGAGTGCTTGTTATCTAAGCTCTAGTTCACATTTAATACTCACAGTAAAATATTTCATCCTCGGTCGCTTGAAGATAATTTCCATGATTCAACTGAAGGGCATATGCAACTCGGTCTGCGAGCGGGATTGAATTGAATAGGTAATAATTCTATGAGGGTATTAAAAGCCATCTAGAGGTTACTTTTTCTGAAGAAACTTCTTTTTATCCACTTTGATGTAGGTTTTTTTACAGCAGCATGTAGTTTTTAATCTATTATGTGTGTGTGTGTGTGCGTTGATGTGTCCATTACTTAGTAAAACTGAGAGGGAGGTTCACAATTTATTTTAAATATTCATGACAACTGACCATGTGAACTGAAGAAATTAACGTTGAGTTTGCAATGAGCTCATACGATCCTGTTTTTTTGTTTTGATGCATTAGATGCATGTCAATGGTTGGGTCATCTTTCAGATATTTCAAATGCTAAATGAACAAAATCGAACAAACCTGTCCAGCTGCCGACTTAGAGCTTGCGATCAAAGGAACCACAAATGCTTTTAGTATGCTATCGGTTGAATTAGTTAAATTATATTATTGGTAATTAGTGATGACTGTCTTACATAGAATTTAACACTGTTCACTTCGTACGCCTGTTTTTGAGCTTTGTTTGCCCGTACGTCTGTTTCTCCCTACATTCCGGTGCAGATGAACATTCGACACGGATTGCTTCTCTCAACATGTCCTTGTCGAAGGATCTCACTGCAGCGAAAGCGGCGCTATATTAGGACTCGAATCATCCCCGGACTGTCGTAGTTGAAGCAAGTTTAGTATGTTCCTACATTCCTGGGATGCGAAATTAGAAATTGATTTTAGTTATGAAGAAGCTGCATTACATTAATGTCGCGTTTGGATAAACGCTTTTGAGCAACGATCGTTAGACGAAAATAAAACAAGTTGATTATTTTCAGTATAAAAGCATGGTGAATTGTAGATTACAGGAAAAATCCAGCTTGAAAAAATGATTGCGGCTAGTTAAAGTGCACGGGCACCTGGAAAAAATCTGACATGAACATCTAGAGACATTGATTAATTAACGCAGGAGACGCTTCAAAATAATTTAGGGGCGTGGTTGCAATAGCATTTGCGTGGTGCCGGCCTCCTGCAGCACCCACGTGTCGATGAGGTTGCGTCTCGAACCAATCGGGTGTTGGACACTTTGCTGACTCTCCTAAAATTATGGGAAATCCTTTTAAAGACACGTTTAACTTAAATCCTTTTCAAGACGCGTTTAATTATTTCTGATTAGAAATGACTTGATCGTATCGATGTTGGACAGTTTACTGACACTCCTGAGTTGCAAGGAAATCGTTTCAAAGACGCGTTTTACTTTTTCTGATTATTAATGACTTGATCGTATCGGTGTTTGACAGTTAACAGACACTCCTGAGGTTGTGGGAAGGTCTTTTGAAAACGCGTGTATTTGTTTTTGACTGCAAATAATTTAAACGGACCGGAGTTGGATAGTTGTGTTGAAGTGTGATGACAACACGCCTGTTGGAATAATTGGATCGTCTGTTGGATCGCCTGTTGGAATAATTAAGATGACGCACATGAAAATACGACCAATTGTGATAAATAACGAATAATTTAAACGATTTAAGCCGTGATCATAAATAACGAAGCATTGGTTGGCCTAAGTACTAGAATTATTAGTTTTATTAATTTCTAGTTCACAGAAAAATAGCATATTCCTGATTTGACCTCCTCATTTCCTAAATTTATTTATTTATTTCCTGTGATTGGTTCAAGTAGCTGATTTGATAGGGAACTGATTCTCCTAACTACAATGCATAACTCATCTCTCAGATATTTTACTTATTCGTCATTTTATCTGGATGTCACGCAATTCAGTTTAACACGCATTTGATTTTGCGAATTAGAATTGCTTAGTTTTCTAAACGGGCGTAAGACTGCACCATGAATTAGAATTGCTTAGTTTTCTAAACGGGCGTAAGACTGCATCATGAATTAGAATTGCTTAGTTTTCTAAACGGGCGTAAGACTGCACCATGTCAGTGCGAAGTTATTTCAATGACCAGGACATCAGTGGGCGTTTCTATATTTGATCATATATATATAAATATCTAACACGTATACCAAATTTATATGTTATAGGCTCGTATATTTCAGCACCAGAGGGCTACTCCAAAATGATAGATAAAGCGGCACATCCTTCGCCACGATTCCGGGAAATAAATCCCGGGACTTGCGTAGGTTTTTGTTTTCTTCTTTGATAGTCCAAAATTTGACAGTGTCTGTGATTTTGGCATTACAAACACGTTTTCTTCAGCCCATTAGAGTGCAACATGGTGAATTATAGACGACACGAAAAATCAAGCTTTAAAAAATGATTGCGGTTAGTTAAAGTGCACGGGCACCTGGAAAAAATCTGGCGTCAACGCATTCATGGGTTTCAACCTTCCGAAAATTTTTAACGACTCTAATATTTTGCTGGGATCTGACGATACGTTTGCTGGCTTCAAAATTCCACTACGAGGAAAAACAACTACGGAAAATCCGCTTGTAAAACGCAAGCTTCGGAGACTAATTTCGCATGCAAATTTCATGTTTCGTTCACCCCAATAAACACACGGGCTGAGTTACAGCGCAAAGAGTTGAGACAAATTTCGCCATTATGAGCGGGTCAGTGACTAAAATAGGGTGCAAGAAACACTGTCTGATAAGCGGTGTAGGCGTCGCACTCTTGTAAACACCTTCATTGGGCCGCGTCTTCCGATGCCTTGTGTGGGTACGTCTTGCGCAGCCACTCGCACATGGGGAAGAGTTGCGCGGCCACTCACATGCGTACAGAAATTGGGCAGCCACTCACATGTGAGCAGAAATGGGACGGCCACTCACATGTGAGCAAAAATGGGGCGGCCACTCACATTTGTGCAGAAATGGGGTGGCCACTCACATGTGTGCAGAAATGGGACGGCCACTCACATATGTGTAGAAATAGGGCGGTCACTCACATGTGTGCAGAAATTGGGCGGCCACTCACATGTGTGCATAAATTGGGCGGCCACTCACATGTGTGCATAAATTGGGTGGCCACTCACATGTGTGCGTAAA
>JACJUY010000487.1:144475-166119 GCA_014220935.1 Platorchestia sp. MABIK | reverse complement strand
AACTTGTCCCTTGTTGGGTCAGGTTGAGTTGAGGTTACAGAGGTGGGTCACCGCAGACTGGGGTTGCGGAGATGAGTGAGGGACGGGTTGAGTTACAGAGGTGGGTCAGCGCACACTGGGGTTGCTGAGATGGTTGAGGTACGGGTTGGGTTCCGGAGACATGACAGGATGGACTTGGGGTTGAGTTTAGTCAATAGGGTTGATTGATAGGTATTTTTGAGAATATGTTCTCAAGTTTGACCGATTTCAAGTGAAATTTAGCCTTACAAGTCCCTCTGACACTCTGCAGGGTTGTTAGATACTGAATTTATTTCAATAGCAAAGTATTTGAAAAGAGCAAACCGTGATAACATCAGGCTGTAAAATTATCCATGCGGATAATGTGTAGAAATTTGTCTGGTTGGGCTGGGGCTGCGGATTAAAATCTGGACTGAGGCATGTGCCGCATATAATCGGAATTTTTTTATATCGTTTTTATACACCGCGTTACTTTGCGAATTGAGAGATAATATTTCATTGAATATTTTGAAAGTCAAATTGTATTTGAAAATATGCCTGCGGTTTTTAGTTCTTTATACAAGAACTGTTGATGCGGCTTTAAGGAATAAGAAATTAATCTACCGTTTATTCAACTGTTGTTTATTGAAGTAATTTGATGAACAATTTTGGTTCAAGTGATTATTGTTGGTTCCTCTACTATAGAATAATTATAAATATCAGATAGGCCAGCTCACTAAAAAATATTACAATACTCCGTTGTATAATTGTAAAAATGTGATTTTTTAAACGGAGTGACGAATGGTTTTGAAATAGCATGTAGAAACAAGCAATTGGTTCCAGCTTGAATGCGACTGATGATTAATTCCATGCTTTCATTGTGACTTCATGACTGTTTTTGGCCCATCACGCTCACGCCCACAGAACTAGTTCAAGTTCAGGAAAAGTTTTTAAAAATCCCTGAGGGATTACATGATGACTCTGGCTGTAAAATTACATCCACTTTGTAATGCAATTTTAAGAGTTACTTTCCCGTACAGCAAACTTCACTGCTGGTAAGCGGTGCCACGATGAAGTGTTCATCAAAAGTTCAACTCAGGGTGCTTGTTCCTGTAACATTTCCTTTTATTAACGGAGTTCAACTCGGCATGTTTATCACACCAACATTTCCCATGACAAACACGCGCCGGGGAAATGTGACGCGGGGAGTTTATGCGGCGACGAATTTAACGACAGGTCATGACATTTGAAATGAGTCAAACTAACCTTGAAGCATGAAGATCATCTGTTAAATTCAGGAACAATAATATAGCAATGAAATATTTAATAATCGTGCGAAAGAAATTGGAGGCATTTGACTGGTAATCAACAACACTTCGTTCTTTGTAGCTTATCCTTTTAAAACCCCTCTAGTTTACATACATTGAACCTTTCGTTAACTGCTCGTCAAACTTGTGTTTTCATTGGATCTAGTCTATTTATTTGGAAAATTAAAATGGCTTTCACACGATTTCAGCTCGTATCATGTATACGAAATAGTATACATGATACGACTGGAGAACCCGCCCTCATAACTATATACAGGGTGGCGCATAAGTCACGCACCGTTTTTAAAAATTAATAATAAATAAACCATGAAAGGTATAACGATGAGGTTAATTTCAAACGATAGAGGAACTCTTTAAGTTTATTTACGTGTCGTATCCTGCATACAGATACCCAGTGTATATTGCGGTAATAAATAAGGGTGCGTTACTTATGCGCCACCCTGTATTTGTTTGGATGATGGATTAGAGAAAGTGGAGCTAACGTAGCGTTTAGAGGTGCAAGATGCCGTGCAATGGTGACGAATTCACGCATGATGAAATTTGATGCATTTGAACCGCATTCTTCACCACACATCATTTGCTGCAACCTATGCAAATGTATAGAATGATAGAAAAAATGATTTAATTGATAAAATTTTGGTAATGATTTCACTACACAAACTAATAGAATTTTTTTCAGTTAAAATTCTAGAATATCAAAGCAAATGTGTTAAAATTAGCCCAATCTAATTAAAAGAATTGGATTGAGAAAATAACTTCATTCAACAAAACAAATGAATTGGGTTTGATTCAACATTTCAGATTTATATGACTAAGAGATCTAAAATAATTTAACTGAGGGTTTAGGCTGGTGCTAAAAGTAAATTCAATACTATTACGCAAATATACTTAAAAAGATTTTTTACATTTGTGCTCTGGTATATAGATCTTGTGCTTACAAAATGATGCTTTAATATTAAAAAAAAAATTACCCAGGACAATATTGTCCGTACGGCGATAGTTCACACCCTCTTCTCAGCCACTCAATTATGATATTTTTCGTTTCCCTTGCAAAGAAAAACATTTCAGTTTACATGAAAAACAAAGTTGAATGGAAACATTCATTTTAATGTTGGGAGACTTTGATTTGAGGAATGTAAAACATTTTCAGATTAGTTTTATTTCAATACTGGTTAATATAAAACATTTATAAACATCGATGATTTACACGGAAGGTTTTCCCGCCCGACGAAACAAAGAGCACTTCTGAGATGGCGATGTTAATTCCTGCAAAAAATTGACAAATTTCCCATTAACTCTACGAGATCTCTTCTTTGAGCCACGACACACTTGTATGGCTACAGCGAGTGGTCAGAAAAAAAAATCCTCTTGAAACTCAATGTCGCAATGACCGTCTTTCTCACGGCGAGGGACTTCATAGACACTCTTAAGGTAAGGTGCTCCTTCACTGCCCAATTCTCAATACCAAACACTTTCACTTTTGTCCACTAAGAGGACACTGGGTAGCCACAGCTGGGACGCGTCGTTCGTACAGGTAATAGTTGTCCCTTGGGCTCTTCTGACTCAATGTGCGAAGATTCACACGTCCTATACGTCACCTCCGTCTTTGAGTGAGGAGTGATATAAGTCGGAACCAATGTTTTGATGTTTAATTATAGTTGGACTGGTTCTCTAACTTTATCAAATAATCGTCCCCGAAGAATGCCTTAATAACATTAGGTATAATTCGTTCGAAAACTTAAATTCGCTAAAGAGAATTGCTTTTTTAACAGAACTGTTGTTTGTCTTTCAAAATGAACCATGGGTAAAGAGTACTTTGTGCTGGGAGTGCGAAAGTCTTACAGAAAGGCATAATGTTCAGCAAAGATTGTGTGTGGCCTCCGATTCTTTCGTAGCATTTTTCCTCGATAATTTCTCTCATTAAAATTTGTCGCTGTGCAGTATAAATTTCTCGTGGCCATAACATTTTATCTCAAGAATTCACTGACGTGTAAACAAGACACGTCATGGTCATAACTTGGGCTTATTACACCCATTGTTCATTGTTTATTACTTCTTGCACCTAATCATCTGGCAGGAAAAAAACGTAAAAAGATAATGATTGACTAGGATAAAGATTTACAAGTTTTTCAGTTAACAACTCATTTACTACTATGAAGGTACATCCAAATTGAAGCTTCTTGAGATTAGTTTTAGTGACCACGGTTTTTTTTCGTTAATACTGTCAAATAGTGATTGCTTGGTTAGATTTACGTCAACAAAAATGAATGTTAAGCATCAAAACAAATCCGTGGCACACCGAAAGAAGACGTGCCGAGATGGAAAATTAAAAAAGACACTTCACTGAGAACCTCATGCCCACAAAAAGTTGGATTTATTGGAATGTATGCAATGAGGTTGAACACGTTGACCACGTTTGTGCGGTTGCTACGGTTGCTTCGGTTAGGTTGTGAGTAGCAGAACTGAAAAACCGACTGTACTGCTCAAATAAATCTAAACCTTGTAAAAAGCGTACACAAATATAATTGCAGGATAATATAATACCTCTTATGCTAAAAATGCTAAAATAAATTCTGAAAAGGTAGCAAAATAATTGAAACGCTATTCATTTATGCCGATATGCAAATGAGCAACTTACCTTATGGTACACAAATATTCCAATGCATAATCAACGCGTAGATTTCAGCGTACCAAAACCCACTGCTGGAGCTAGCCCGGTACTAGGGGCATTGAACGACCTTTGGTAGAGTTCGGGAGGACCTTGAATGAGGCATCGACCACACTTCTGTAGGAGATCGCCTGCTTGACTTTCACTTGAGCTTCGCTACGGGAACACTTTACTTAACCCTTTGACACGTTGATTATTTTCAGATTAGTTTTATTTTAATACTGGTTTTCATGAAGCATTTATGAACATCGATAATTTGCACCGAAGGTTTTCCCACCCAACGAAACAAAGAGCACTTCTGAGATGACGATTTTGATCCCTGCAAAAAATTGACGAATTTCCCACTAGCTCCATGAATTCTCTTCCTTGAATCACGACACGCTTGTAAGGCTACAGCGTGGGACACATGTGCACCACTAGGGAAATTGCTGATTTACATTCTGGCATAAATGAACAGGATTTCAATTAATTCACTACCTTTTTCAAAATCGATTTCAGCATACGAGGTAAAATACTATCTTGCAATTATATTTTTCACTTTTTTTAGAAAGAATAAGAGTGATTTGAGCAGTAAAATCGGTTTTCCAATTCTGCTATTCACAATCTAACCGAACCAACCGTAGCAACCGCATAAATGTAGGTAACGGGTTAACTCCCAGCAGGAATTTTTGATCCTCTTTCGAAAATAGCTTTAATAAGTTGTATTTCTTGTTGAATTTATTCCCTAATGTGAACATAGGAGTTCACAGGCGAGTGGTAGTTCCTCCCTCATTGTGATATCGGTCACTACCTGACGGTCACTACCTGAGTAAGTCTAATGATGGTGGTTTGATAACGATAATTTGAGTTGTAAAATGCAGACCTTAAAGGGTCAAGGAGGTATGTTACGCAAGGACATTGCAACGCTAGGTGTATCAATGTATGTCCATTATCCCAATTTTCTTGGGTAAAGCTTAAATTTTCAGTTTTTTCATATATATCACTTGATCATCCTTTATAAAGTTTTTACTTTGCGTCACCAGGTAAATGCCTAAGTCTTGAAGACATATTTTCAAACGTTTGGAGCCGTCCTAGCGGTATAGGTTCAAGCGTAAGTTGTTCTGAGTTGATGCGCTACGTGATGTAACGTAGCGTAACGTACGTGTAGTAGCATATAACGTAACTTAATCAACTTGGAAGAACTTACGATGCCCATTGTAAGTACAACAAAAATAGCCTGAATTGTTCAAAAGTCCGTCCCTGTTCCCGAGGTCAAAAATTACCCATTCGAATAAGTTCAATTGATTAAACAATATTTATAATTCTTGACCAGGAAAAACACTGAGAAAAAGCAATGGAAAAATAAAAAATTATGTAACCTCTGCAGAGCAGTGTTTCTTGCTGAGAAATTACTCGGACTGTAAAATGCATTCATTAATTATCACGCAAGCCAATTATAGACGTTGCTTTTGGTATGCAATTAGGGATCTTTAGATGAATTGCATTTTGCAATAACACATGAGACCACTCTAATTGGTAGTGTATTGTAAGTATTATATCACGCAACATAATAATCAATATAGTCATGCATTGGTAGTCCTAGTACAGGCCATGCAATAGTTAAAAAACTGGTTGAATGTGCAAATTAGAAATTACACAGTGTAATTTATTTGAGTAGCATAACAAGAAGGACACGAATGGTATAATATAAAATCATTATAACAAAAACGAACGTTTCTGGATCACACTCATCATCTTCGCTAAAATGGAATTTATACAACGCGTCATTTGCAAAATAAAACGTAATAAAAATCTTTTGGATCATTTGTCAGTTGCATTTAGTAATTAATATATGTTCGAGTAGTAGTTGAGTTTTGAATTCATTGACTTTCTAAACAACCAGACTTTATTTGTGTGCATAAACGTGTCCCCGTCGAATATGACGCAGAGAGTTTGGGTTCCTATAGCTCCGAAATAAACTTATTTATTGGCTATCCTTCATTCTTATCATTTACTGGGTATTATCCTTTATTTCTATAACTCTTATCATCCTTCATTCCCATAATTCTTATCATCCTTCATTCCTATAATTTTTATCATCCTTTATTCCTATCATTCATTGGCTATCGTCCTTCCTTCCTATCATTCTTATCACACTTATTAGCTGAATTGTGCTAATTACGGGCCAGTAAATGGATTAAGCTGTAGTAAATGGGTTTAGCTATTGAAATAAAATGTGCGTTAGTGCATAATGCACATTTTATTTCCATAGCTTTTATATCGCTGTCTTATTAAATTGTAAATTGAGCCGCTGAAATTCACTTAACATAAGTTTCTGACGGTAGTGAATTTCCCTTTTTAGAAAAATTTCAGTATAATCTCGTGTTATTGCTCTAAGCAGGTGAGGAGCGGCGTACAAGAGGTGAGCAGAATTGAATTTTTAAACCTTTACTGCAGACAGATTTTTCTCCGTTGTATCCTGTGCTGATAAGAACGGATTTAAGTATTAACTTAAATTAAAGTTGCTTCTGCATCATAGCTTTAATAAGCTGACCTTCTCTTAGTCAAATAGGTGTTTTACGTACCTAACGTTATGTTTTTTTTTTCATTGTTCCATCAAAAACGATATTATCATAGTCTCAATCGTTGCTTAATAACTGAAAAAGCTTACAGATCGTAAATTTACTTGAATTAAACTAGAATTACGGCTTTACGCTTAGATTACTAAGTCTCAAATTAGTTCCACACCATAAAAGAATGGTTAATCTGTCAACTATTTGTTAGCTAGCATTAGTGTGACACAAATGATGAAAAAGGCTAAAAGACCAAAAATATTTAAAAGACATGTACTTGAAAAGACTAAAACATAAAAGCCAACCAAGTCGATAATTCAGAAGCTTACATCTGCCATTCAAGTGGACCTCGATCATAACTTATGCGCTGACTTACGCCAGCCTGCGACAGAAAACGAGGAGCGTTTTTGCCTCTTTGACCCTTTTGAGAACACGTTTCTTACGTTGATATTCTTTTGGCTGAGCTGTGCTCAGGCAGGACGACCCACTCATGGCTGCAAGTATGCAGGGTACGCGCGGTGGTGCCGACATCCTTGCCTTTCACTCGATGTCGTGCGAACGCGAGCATGGGCGCAATCGCTGGTCCCAGCTGCTGTAGTTTGCGCGTTTGGACCCGTGAAGTCATGCTATGTCTGTGATGGTAGCGTGCTGCAGAGTGCCTCACAACGATCGCTTTTGTCGTACAATGCGAAGATGATATCGCTTCCTGTCAGGAGCTGTTCTAGCTTGTCGTGTTGCGAAGAGTTCTAACATGTGCTAAATTATCATGAGGGATTTTCCCGCGCGAGTGTTCCATAATAACTTGAGAGTCTTAAAACGCTCTCGCGCATAAGGATTTTAATATACCCTATTGTCAATGGCTCTAGCATACGCAGTCAAGCATTAACATTCCAAACATATCAATAACACGAGAGCTTTGTTCTCCCTGACAGGTTTTCGTAACAAAGTTATTTCATGGACTCATCGAAACTCATGTAGAATATTCTCTTAGCAATGTCTTCAAAATAACTTATTCATATCGTCTCTGGCCTTCGTACAGCTGAGAGTCCTTCAAACAATTTAATTTTTTATGTTCACGGTAAAAAATTGAGAACGTATATTTATCACTTGGTGATCTGAAGGTTTCATCGACCATATGCTTTCAAAAACGATGATTGAGGAGGCTTTTGATGGTTCCTTTAATGTATTCGAATGCCCGGAAATCCGTCATAAATTACGGACACTAGACCAGCTGAATATTCAGCCTGTCACGCGTTAAGGAGTATTTTGAATTCTCATGCCGTCCTGTACACGAGGCTGGTCGAGATGAATTATCTCTAAATGCCAATTAATAAATTAGGTATATAACTAAAGTTCATAGGCGAAATTTTAGTATTTTTTACAAATCTGTGAGCTGGGAGAGAAATTTTTGTACATTTTCGATTCATTTATGGAAGACATTGCGAGCATTTCAAGTATATGCTTATAGTTACCATTTAATGCGTCTCCACTGTCAGTTTAGATTAGGCATTAGAGGATCCGTCAGCTCGCTTCATATTCGTACAATGACCTGCACCTGCAGTTTTTGTTTCGCGATTGGCAGTGACCATAGAGGTGCGTACAATATCATTACAATGTATCCATTGTTTGGTTTAAACTGGATGGACTCTGTGTTGGGTAGATTTGTGTGTTCAGGCCTTTCTTCCTAGCATTACTAACGAGCAATTATTTGATTGTATGCGAATGAAATCGTGTACACCATACCTACATATTGGCTTTTATTGTAGAGAACTTTTTAATTTGTGCTCACTTTCTTCATTATTGCCTTAAGTCTTGCTTATAATCCTTCCATTGATTCATTCTACTCAACTCTCCATCATGTTTATTCTTCTTCTATGCTTCTTCATTTTAACCTGCCTTTCTTTCTTTAATTTTCGCCTTGCCAGTAAGGCCATGAATGGCAACGAGTTATGCATTATCTTGTATCGAGTATAATACAGATAATGCATTATTCAAATAATGCATAATCGAGTTTTGCATTATCTGTTATGAAGCTCAAGTTATACGGCTGAACACTAAGTCCAGTTATTCAACTAATACGATTTTTGATTCAAATTATAATTACCTGGTATTTTTGTACGTAAAATTTTAGGTTCGTTCCCATGAGATGATGTATCAAGAGAACGCACAGTACTGTATCGTAGACAATACCGATAACGTCTTTGGTAATAGTAACGATAATTTGCAGTACAAAAGGAGTAATTTAGTGCAGTAGGTGCCAATTAGAATAGAGGAACTCCGTTGGAGTGTATTATTCTCAGTTCCATGGATTTACTAAGTCGATATTTGCTACGTTTTGAAAGTTTGGAACACGTGAGGAGTGTGTCATAGCTTTTGGCAATACCAGTCTCTGATATGCGAATGTATTGACTCTGAACTATGTCTGGCACTATTCCTAGTAAGTTAGAAAGTTCTTAGCAGGTTAAAAAAGGAATGTGAATTTAAACTAACGAACAATTGTTGCAACTATTTTCTTATGAAAGTTACCATTTCTAAATTTTTATCCGAATTGTCTAAATTTGTGAATTCTTAAATCGATTTAAAAGCCGCTTTTCCTTCTAACGAAAGGCTGTCTCGCATTCGGCCACTGTTTCACCACTCACTGGTATAAAATATTCTATTCAAGTAAAATCTGTTCTAACACTAACAATGAGCGGGCAAAGTGGGTCTCTTCCCTGGACCTACTTTGAGCGGAAATCTTAATTTTCTCACCCAGTCTCCAGTCCACACACCAACGCGCGTGTGTAACATTCTCACCCAACCTCCAGTCCACACACCAACGCGCGTGTGTAACATTCTCACCCAGTCTCCAGTCCACACACCAACGCACGTGTGTAACATTCTCACCCAGTCTCCAGTCCACACACCAACGCACGTGTGTAACATTCTCACCCAGTCTCCAGTCCACACACCAACGCACTTGCTGCTGGTGGTATGTACTATTACATGCAGTGAGAGATTATACTAGCACAACGTCTGTGTTGTTTCAAGCATTGTGTTGCAGAATAGTCGGTAATTTCCCATAGAACGCTGGGTAGCTCGGTAACCTGTACTTTAATATAATCGTGGCGATGTTTTCGACTTTCGTCAGCTGCTGAATCAAACGCTTGCAGTGCGAAACAATTTCACAAATATTCACATTCCTCTTAAAAGGATTTTCATTATAAACATGTTACATTTGTGTAGACACGGCAATTCATCTAGGTAATGTTGTGTACTTCTATCGTAGTTACTCTTGAGCTCATGAAATACCCTGAATATATTGAAACACCCAGTTAAAACTTCCCTTCGGATTTTTTTTCAGAAGATATGTAATACCTTCGGAAAGTAATATCGGCAATTTTGTTAGAGGAATGAAAGTTTCTTTAGTTATTCTATAATCCTCTTGTCATTTCAAACATTTTCAACTACATTAGTGATTGTTGGCTTTTTTTACCACATGAGAATGAAAATATTTTTCACATCACTGAGTCCCATTTCTTGTTTATTTTATACTTGTGCTTTTTGCATCTCTAAAGAACTGTGGAGTTTACAATGCGCTGCGTAGGTGCTCAGTAGGACGGCCATGAGCACATTTGTTGAGCTCAGCCAACACTGCATGATGAAAATCATTCTGACGTTACCAGGGTCTCTGGAGTTCATTTTGAGAACAGTTAATTGAACGTGTGTCATCCAGAGAAAATATTTCTGTGAAAACATTCACCGCAGAGAAGTCTCTCAAGATTTATCCTCTGTATTTCAATTATTTCCTCGTTGGTTGGCCATCAAAAAATCAGAAAATCCCAACTAAGGGACGCTCAAAGGTACAAATCGGTTTGAAGTGTGGGATGAATATTATTTCAATTTCCTGCTTCTCTTCAATCACCTGTCGTTCGTTATAATGCAAGTGGCTGCTAATCCATGCTCTCAACTTTAAAGCTTTCGGCGTGTTTTCAACTCGTTAACCTTTCTAATCCGTGTTGTGCCTCCCTCCGAGTGTCTCTGAACGAGAGGTTGCGTTGAAATTCATCATCTGCCCCAATTAAGAAAACAAGTGTATTTGGATTATGCCCCCACCAGACACACTGTTTACGCTCCGAAATTTGTCGTTCGCACATCATAGTTTGCTGTTATCCGCGAGTGATTCGTCAGCTGCACTGCGGTTTGCTGTTAGTCGTACACGAATCGTTTGAACATCATAACTCACTGTTATCCGTGCATGATTCGTTCGTACATCATGGTTTGCTGTTATACGTGCATGATTCGTTCGTACATCATGACGTTCGTTCATGATTCGTTCGTACATGATGGTTTGCTGTTATTCGTACATGATTCGTTCGCACATCATGACGTTCGTACATGATTCGTTCGCACATGATGGTTTGCTGTTATTCGTGCATGATTCGTTCGCACATCATGACGTTCGTACATGATTCGTTCGCACATGATGGTTTGCTGTTATTCGTGCATGATTCGTCAGCTGCGCTATGGTTTGTGCGCTCTCTTTCGTCCTGTATCTGCGTAATGCCATCTGTTATTGAGGAAGATGAGCTTGCTATTTTCATCCATTTTCTGGAACGCTAAATGCAGGAGTGCGTAGAGAGCGCTTCTTGGAGTATCATCCGCAGATTTAACTGACATGTGATGGAAGAATTTGTGTGAGATTCTGGGGGGCAGTTTTTGTTTGAAAGTTCTCCTTTTGTGGCATTTTAGTTCCTTGTGTGAGTGCTGCTCATCAATGTGAATCGTGGAGCAGACTCCTCAAGTGAATGTTTTAAGTGGTGTGATTGTTTCATAAATTTTAGAATCTATACTCTTTGAAGATATTTGTCCGTATCCTTGTTAAATAATATTCGAATAACTGTGATAAAAAAATCGGCATAAATTCGTTTTTTGTTTAAATTTCATTTAAGAGCTTTCCTCTTATTCGCACTGTTCATTCCATTGTGCAAATTTTTTCGTTGAAAAAATTTCACTGAAAAATCGCATCAGACACAGATAGAATTACTGTGCAACGCATTGGCTGCAATGGTTAAGCAACAAAGATGATAATAATAATCATAATAGTAATAATTGTAACCACATTCGGTCTCAAACAAAAACCTACTGCACAGAAAATATAAAAGAAATCTGGAGACTTCAACTGACAGTCAATACCGATCTACCAAGTCGGCATTTCGCTATGGCATCTACGCATAAATGGCTTCGCTGCTGTCCAAGAACTAATACATCAATACTTATTTAGGTTAATGAACCTTTGTTACCATGTGTATTACTTCATTTTCAGATGTGTTGTACGAGAGGGTCTGCTTTTGTTATGCCGCACATCCATGAATATTTCAGCTCCTTTTGTAACGACTCAGAACGCTGTCCGGCGTAGGGTTGAATTTTCAGGCAATCAACATAGTCGTAGATTGCAAGGCAATCGTAAATTCAGGCAATCAACGTTGTCGTAGATTGCAAGGCAATCGTAGATTCAGGCACTCTACGTCGTCGTAAATTGCAAGGCAATCGTAGATTCAGGCACTCTACGTGTCGTCGTAGATTGCAAGGCAATCGTAGATTCAGGCAATCAACGTCGTCGTAAATTACGAGGCAATCGTAGATTCAGGCACTCTACGTCGTCGTAGATTGCAAGGTAATCGTAGATTCAGGCACTCTACGTCGTCGTAGATTGCAAGGCAATCATAGATTCAGGCACTCTACGTCATCGTACATTGCAAGGCAATCGTAGAATCAGGCCCTCTACGTCGTCGTAGCACAGACAAGTCGACTCGATGAGATTACGAGGCCAACTGCATCGTTGCAGTAGTGTAAACTATTTTTCAAATTCTGAGTTTTATAGTTAAGCAATTTTAAATATTCATTTCCGTCTGTCTCATCACCCACCACGGTTTTATTTGTTTCAGAGACGTAATTTTCAACGGGATATTAATTCTGAAACAAATCTCTGCGCTGCACTATCTCTTGGAAGGCGTCCATCTGTATTCAACCTTGCTTCCTTCGATCGAACCTTCCTGTCATTTCGTTTCTTCTATTTTATCTTGCATCACAGAGCGCGAGTTTTACTGAGAGGGAAAGGACATTCAATTTCTGAAAAATTTGTTCAAAAAGAAAACATTTTCAGTCACCCACCGCTTGTTTCTTCTGCGTTGAAGCCTCAACTCTTACTTCGAGTTTTGAGAGAAGAAAACACTTCGAATTACGTTTCCAAGTCCATGTTCTATGCTGCTACACGTAATTATAATTCCAGGCTTAAAATTTCTCCTTAGTTCTCTGAACGCCAGACCCGCCTTTATCATGGTCGCAAAGACTTTCATTTCGGAATATTTTCGCAGATGAGACGCAAATCCCCGTGTACTCGAGGGAAAGATAACGTTAGGTGTGCATCTCTTCAATTAGTAATTGAGTGCATCGATCATTGCTTTCCGAATATTATCACAGATGATACTCAAGCCCCCGAGTAACAGACGAAATAGTAACGCCAGGCGAGCTTCTCTCCAATCAGTATTTGGGTGCGTCGAGCTACACAAACACAGACATGCGTGAGGAGCGCCTGCGCCGCTCGGGCGTGCGTGAGGGCGCGAGCGCTGGAGGTCCTTGCTCCTGCTAGCGCTCTCTCAGGACTCCCTGCACTGCAGCTCTGAAGTCCTAAGTGTGGAGTTGTAGATGAGAAAGTATCAAAAATTATGTTATCCTTTCTCCTTCTATCACTCACTTAGGACTCAATGCACTGCAGCTCTGAAGTCCTAAGTGTGGAGATGTAGATGAGAAATTATCGAAAATAATTGTATCCTTGCTCCTGCTATCGCTCTCTCAGGACTCCCTGCACTGCAGTTCTGAAGTCCTAAGTGTAGAGTTTATAGTGGAAAATTATCAAAAGTTATCAGTTCTGCGTTGGATATTGGTTGCTTCTTATTTTGCTTTAACCTTTAGATATTTTATTTTCAATTCTGCCGAATTTTTCCACTAATTTTTGTCTAAGCCACATTTTTATTGGCACACAACATTAGTTAGTTTGTATACGTATTGTTTTTTGGAAATACAATCCGCGAAAATGCTTTAAAATATAATAAACAATCTAACATATTGGTGAACCGTTATTCATTCACTAGTCTACCTCGAAATGTCCGCTAGGGATTCTTTTGAACTGTTAAACGACGTTGTCTTCGGTTCAATTGTGTATTCCATCTTTGAAAAAAACAGTCATATTAATAATAAATCCATTAATTCTTTTACATCACCACGTTTCCTGCGTATTGGGTCATATGTGTACCAATAGGTAGATTGCTCATTCACGTACCGGGATAAATGAATGACATTTCATCAGAGTCGCATTTTTTTGAAATTTAACTGTCATCATACCAGGCGAAATGTTATCGTTCAACTGTACTTTTCATATTTCTTAGGAAGGATATAAATGTATTCGAGCTGTAAAGCAATTTCTCAATTCTGCTACGTACAACCTAATCCAACCAACGTTTAACAACCGCGGAAACGCGAGGAACGTGTTAAACGTCCTAAAAAATACAAGATATCCTAGGCAAGCAGCTTAATTTAACAGCTAATGTCATGGCAAGTTTCTTCAATGCGAGTACGAAAGCTTACGATGAGAACACCATGAGAACATGAAGCTAAGAGTACAATGTCGAGAAAGTAAGCGGAGAGAGAAGAGAGAGAGAGACCGAGCGGCAGAGTCCACACGTTACTTTACTCACAACAAAAACACAAAGGACACTCAAGTGAAGGACCCGTATGACTTGCAGCTATTTTCCCTTATTTACAGCCCACACGAAACCAGTCGCTCTCACCTCATATCAACTTTCTGTAGTCGCTCTGAAATATACATGATCAAACCAACACAATACGGGCAATTCGGGCTGAAGGTCCGCTCTATTTTATTCATGGTTTTAGAAAAGAATTCGGTTCACCAATGTATATCCCTCTAGATGCTCGCTCTGTTTTTGAAAAATTGTTAAAAGGAGTGCGTGCGTCGGATCTGAGATTGTAATTGTTTATTTTTACCGCATTTACTCCCTATCATTCCAAAATACACTAACTGATGATAGGATGAATAGGTGTTGAGGCGCTTTCTGCTTTTTACTTCACCTTCGAAATTCGGACCAGACACTCAACCTTGCATGAGTCGAAATTTAGTGAAACTTTTAGCTGGAGCATCTACACGGTGGCGCATAAGTAACGCACCCTTTTACATAATTAATAATAAATGAACTATGAAAGGTATAACGATAGGGTTAATTGCAAACGATAGAGGAACTCTTAAAGTTTACTTACATGTAAGACAAACCTGTCTACAGATACCCAATGGATATTGCGGTAATAAATCACAGATACCCAGTGAATATTGCGGTAATAAATAAGGGTGCGTTACTTATGCGCCACCCTGTATAATTTCAACCGCCCAAGCATAGCCTCTGCACTGGGTGGCTAAAATCATAAATGCTCCCGTGATGAAATTAAACTGAAAAGGGCAGAAGACTCTACTTATATAATTGATTCGCTTGTATAAAAATATGAATGATTGAAGACTTATTCTTCGTAGGCATTTAATTTTTGCACACATGTTTAAAAACCTATGGATATGAGCAGCCCAAGTTGTATTGGATGATACGCAGTAGATCATCTCAAAGTACGTACGTTCCTTGTGCACAGGATAAGAACCAAAGAAAAACTTTCTTCTGTTTTAACAGCATCAACAAGCAACATGCGCGTCACTACCAAACTAATTCCCTATCCGTACTCGAATGTTATTCGTAACAAACTTTTTAATTGATTCAGCATAATCCATATAGGAGGCCAAGGCTTAATTGTGTGTTTGTTTTAGCCAAGGAATCGGCGAGGGCTGCTTGGCTGCAGGAAATGTGTTAATCACAATTGTTAATCCGCTTGTGCATGGATGCGCCATTGTGGTGCCAAATTAAGAGGAATTGAGCTGTGTTGCTTACGTCGTTGAGTATCTGTGTCGGCTTAACAGTGGAACCATGCGTGGGAAAGGGATATTAAATGGAATTGAGACATTACAGAGTAGGAAAAAATTTCGCTCATCTCAGTCGAATGACATTCGATGAATATCATGAGGAAAAACTTAATTTACATGCCCTAACTATAATTTTAGAGCAAAGATAAAAAAGAAAACACTGCTTTGTCATGGTTTGTAAGACTTATGCTTACCTCTGCCAGATAAAGTTGAACTCTTCGCGCTGGTTTACTAATGTATCGTTTTATCACTCCGCACGTTCTATTTTTGTATATCAAATTACTCAACGCGTCACAAAAACATTAACGAGCTGATTAGCACACTTGGTCTATTCTCCCATTACATCCAACTAGGTACTCGTCTTACGACACTGGAGGAGCGTAAAAACACGTTGCTTCTCGAGCAAGATAGGGGTAAATTGACAAGTCATGAGGCGTAAATTATTCAGTAGGCCGCTGACAAAAGTGGAACAATCCTGCTATGACAATGTCGCCCACGCCTCCCACACACGATCTATGGGCCGTGTCGCGGCCGTCGGTGTTTTGTGAGGACCACAATGCAGAAGTCCACCTCCATTGCTATCGTATCGTGATGACCATTATTCGCCCGTGCAGGACGAAAGCGCGGGCCCTAATGACTTGCTATCTAGCTCGCGTAGCTGGAAAACAGCTCACTGTAGTTTCACTTGGCTCGTGGTGCGAATTTGGACAGGGTGGAATCTCAGACCAGTTTGTTTGTTTATTCGATTTGGAAAAGGGTAATTTCCTGGTTTGGTTCAATTGATCGGTTTCGAAATTAATGTGCTTTTGATGTTTTATTTCAGGACTGTAGTTAATTTCGTTCCTCAACGGGTCCTACGTTTGTCTCCACTTCTAGTGAAGTTTGCAAAAATTGCTAGCGTTTTGAAGCATTGCATCAAATTTTAGGCTTTCGACTTCATTCACCAGTACAAGGCATGTTCGTGTTATTCGAGCTCTGTGTGTGCTTCTTGTACGCACTGAATTCCCGATATTTAGACCTTTCGCTCAATTTAATGACATTTCTCAATCTGAATTTGACTTTTTTGGTTCCAAATTATTCATGAATTCTCACCAAAATGTGAAAACTGTCTGCAAAACCCTCAAAATGACAAGCCAGGCACAATTCGAGAACATGGGTAACGTCATTTAAATTAAAATTCTCTTCGCACTACTCGCTCGGTTCACCGAGTTCAAGTCTTAGTCATGAAATGAAAGCTTGTCACATGCGCTGCCCCCCATCCTTCCTCACTGCCAATGCTATTTCCTATCAGTCTACCTACTCCATAACTTCATTAATTGGACAGCAAACGTCATCACGCAAAAGGGCTGTTTCTCTTTCAACATCACTTTTTATTCTTGAGCTTCCATTCATCATCACTTTTATTTGTGAGTATGTTTCTCTCACATCATCACTTCTATATGTTTCCCACTCATCACCACGTTTACTTGTATTTTTCCCACTCAACATCACTTTTATTTGTCAGTACGTTTCCCACTCATCGACACTTCTATTTATCAGTACGTTTCCCATTCATCGACACTTCTATTTATCAGCATGTTTCCCACTCATCGACACTTCTATTTATCAGTACGTTTCCCACTCATCGACACTTCTATTTATCAGCATGTTTCCCACTCATCGACGCTTACTTTTATTCCTCGTTAGACTTGACTGTTTCGCTTTCACTGAGGTGCTCGCTCACCTAAGCAGCCACTCCTCAATAGCTGTTGCACACAGTAGCAGCGGCGGCGGAAGTCATGCATGACCAGCAAACGTTTCTCCGTAGACTCGCCGGCTGACCGTGAACGGTGGCGCTGCTCAGCGAGAGCTCCAGAACTGCCGCTTCTCTTTTGGTCTTTTTCGGCGCGTGATGGAAAGTCCAGGGTGCACTCACTCATGAACTTCGATCCCATCAATTCTGATGAAGAAACAGTAATGTCCTTTCTTTCGCTTGGGCAGCTCCTCCAACCCTGCAGGCCGTCCGGCTATGATGCTTTAAAAATGCGCGGTGAAAATCGCTGACCGTCGCGTAGTTTATAGGTTTTGCCTTTAAAATGGCACTAGTATTTAGCATTTGCATAATTTTTCATAGCTCACCGTTGTTGAGAGCTTGCACATTGTTTTCATTATCGCTTAGTTGCTTGGTTTTACTTATTCATTTTTTGGTTTGAAAAGGCGAATTGGAAGTGGCGCTTGGAAAATAAAACTGTTAATTTTTACTTGGACTCTTGAAAATTCTCGTGCCTTGAAAAACAAATATTGATTTTCCCTGTGCTGTTCACTAGCAGTACTATTCTTATACTGTTTTTACTTCTGTTCCTCCCTTTTAAGTAGATACGCTTGCGCTACATAGGACTTCTAAGCAAAGCAACATTTTACGTTCCCTAACTCATTCTTCAAGACATAGCTGCTCATTCATGAACGTAACCTCCCGAAAGAAGTTCGAAATTGTTTTAAACGTCTATCATAATATTAATCATTTAGCAGTGCATGAGAGTTCCGTTTGTGTATGAAACAGTTCACCCAAAAAATCACTGATCTTTGGGTTTTGACCATCATCTGAGACACCCCACTTAGAGAAAGAAGTATCGTTCGTTTCAAGAGTCAACTTTGTATTTGACTTTGTGATGAAATTTACATGCAGTCCTGTTTCCAAGTTAGATAAGCTTTCCCTCGCACTAGTTGTCAGACAACTATAGTGGGTAAACGCCTCTCTTTATGATGGCTTAAGCAACTGACTACCTCTCTACTAAGTTCTTAAAATTATCGTCTTTGCAAGATGCTGACTGCTAGTGTTGAAATGTAGCGATAGCATCCACGACAATCGATCTGAACTAGCTATGAATTTTCCCTCTGTTCTATAATGGTAGCATCTACGGCCATTAAACCGTATCCCAGCTAATA
Source organism: Platorchestia sp. MABIK (assembly GCA_014220935.1). NCBI lineage: Eukaryota > Metazoa > Arthropoda > Malacostraca > Amphipoda > Talitridae > Platorchestia > Platorchestia sp. MABIK. Next base: position 147,633 of record JACJUY010000487.1, on the reverse strand, counting down.
ATTTACGCACCAATTCCTTTCTATGATGGGAATTACTCAGACCATTCTCAATTACATAGCAATGTCATCACCTTTCTATTACCGAAATGCCATACACCGGTTAACGCTATTGCCTCGAGTGTTTTGAATGAGAAAACTCTTCCGTTAGCAGTCGGAGAAGAAAGTTCTCATGAAGCTCTCGTTGTAACGGATGTGCAGTGGGACTGATGTATTAATCAAATATTTTATTAAATGGTTTAATGTGGTGTTTGAAATGTTTATCTTCATTTATCCACTTAGAGTGGATCGTGCATGGGATTATACAATGGGGTCTGTTTGGCTGTTCTGCATTTTGTAAAATTTGCAGCCTTTTAAACTTCGTTAAGACCTAATTGAGTGAAATGGCTCAATAGTTTAAGTGTTTTATGCATTGAAGAACTGCGATCCAAGAATAAAATTTCCTGGAATCACAAACAGCTTTTCAAAAATGTCCTCAATTTATAGAAGAAATTTTTGCGTTCGTGAAAGCTTAAATGATTGTTATGTTTCGTTTTTTTCCTCGCATCAATTTATGAATCGTCAGCAAAAGGTTTTAAGTAAAGCAGCACGAATAATACACCATTTATTTTAATGCTTTATCACAGGACATAAACCAGTTTGAAAATGAATTGATAAAAATGACCTCATTTACCGACGACACACTTTCGGGTTCTGATGATGAACTGAATTTCTTCAATTACCGGCCCCGTAATTTACTGTAAGTGTCAGTAAAGCTGATCTGTTGTCGCTTGTTACCGCACGCGTGACCAAGAATTTACTTCTTCTCTAGGTCTTTGAAAAACTCAAATTCCTACGTCGGACATAGGAGAGCTAGGTGAACCTCAACCGTTTCCCTCAGTTTGTAGGCGATGCTAAAATATGTTCGTCTTCGTTTGTGTTTAATATCTTGTGTTTAACGTCAAGGTGATCTGCGCTACAAGACAAACCGGACAATAATTCCGGTTGATTTTTCAAGCCATGAATCCGAAAAATGTTTTTCTTATTATAAAACATGAGCTTTTGGCTGGCTACAGCACACATTTCCACAGTTAAGAGCATTGAACGAGGGAAAATTAAAGTTTCACTCAATTTTACCAGCGAAAATTTCCGTCAGTACTAACGGTCCTCTACCCTAGTCAATATAATAATTTCCTCTACCCTAATCTATACATATTATTTACATTCATTGCATTAGCCGACAAAGTTTAACTGGAAGAGTAAACTTAGACTCCTCCATACGTAAAAACAACAAATATACACACCCATTTTTAAACAAGTAGACTTCTTCGTACCTAAAATCAACATATTAACACGCCCATTTTAAACAAGTCGACTCCATACACAAAAACAACAAATCAACACGCCCATTTTGAACAATGTCAGAGTAGGACTAAATAAAACCTCTCCCCCTTCCAGGACGTGACCCTGCAGAAGCAGATGGAGATGAAACACCGGCTGGAGGAGGACGACCTGTACCAGCGCTTCGCCAAGCAGCGAGAGGCGGAGGACCAGCGCCTCCAGAGCGTCATAGGGGAGGAGTGGGAGGCAGAGCTCGCCAGGATAACATCCAGGTCACCCTTATTTCACGAGAGATTTATTATAATACTATTCCACCCCCCTTTATTTGAAATAAGAAAGAAGGCAAAATGAAAGAAAGATCGTGAGAAATAAGTTCAATCTCTCGCGAGTTGATGAGGCCGAGCTTGTATCACAGATACGCTCATCACACACTTTCGGCTGGCTTCGGACAGACAGACGGACGCGGCTCTTATTATAGTACAGATTAATAAGATACATGGTGGTAGTTGGTCGATAGGTCGGCCCTATTTGACTCGAGCCTCATGCTTTGTTATATGATACATAGATAAATTTCGTGGTGATAGTTGGTTCATCGGTCTGCTTATTTGGCTCGTGCCTCATGTCTTATTATAATTTATGTGGGGCAGTAGGTCGATTAAAAGGGAGTGAAATAGTAATGAGATCCTACGTAGTTAGTGTTGTTTTTCGAAAAAAATTTGAGCGTATAATTCTCACTGTCATTTCGAAGAAACATGTAAAAGAGGGTGTTGAAAATTATTGTTCATCGTTTACGTATACCCACGCTCTACAACCCTGATTTTGAAATCTTCTTTTAATGTTTCTTATTTAAGGTGTTCCCTTTTACGATGCAATGCTCGACACCTTTTTTAGGTTATTCTAAATAATTTCTGGCCCCTTCATCTTTGTATTCTTATTCAATTGTCAATTATCGGCAGTTAATTTTTATTTTCTCATCCCCTATTTTCACTCTGGACTCACAACTCTCAACTGAATCAACCACTTTAATCAATTTAATCCATGAGTACTCTGATTTTTCCCTATTTTTTATAGCGAAGTATTAGGTAAATTTTTCTCCGTTGAATGAAACGATCAAACGTTTTCAGTGCAATTGCTTGTATATCCAAGAATGCCTTCAAGTTCTTCCCTTCAATGTGTGTTTAGGCATTATCAACCCATTTTTCATGTAAGCCACTTTCTATGTACAGAATAACGTTGTTCATATTTTGGGGTGCATTATTAGTAATAAACAATAGGTTGAATATTATTTCATTTAAATTTCATATAAAGTTCTTATTTCTTGTGTTAGCAGAATTAGATTTACAGAGGTATTGAAGGACGATATTTTCCCCGCAGCACAACGTGCTAGAATCATGGCAGTCGCTATTGTGTCACTAATGATTTAGCCACAAACGATTTTGTCATAAATGATTTAGGCAGGAGGTGTGGAACTTTAAAAAATCATGCAGTAATATAGAGAGCAATGAACCCATATACATTCATGCCAGCTGGCTTGTTTACGTGTGTTTAAATCTTCCTCATGCATCTCTAGAGGAATAAAACTATGAGCCAACACAACCATAGGCCTCTGTTCGTGATATTCGTTATTTGATCGTTTAAAATACCTTTTCCGAGTCTAACAACAGAAGCTCTGCTTCCATTAAGCTTCTCTGACATGCTCGTCCGTGTGAATTTACTTGATTTCCATGCATAAATATGCATCTAACCCTGAGTCAAAATTTTACAGATTCCTGTGCCTTGCAGATTTGAACGAGACCTCGCGATGAAGAAGAGGAACCGAGAAGAAGCCAAAGTGCTCACCG
>JACJUY010000487.1:107195-136423 GCA_014220935.1 Platorchestia sp. MABIK | reverse complement strand
TCGAGAATACATTTTAATGAAAAATGTTTTATACCATTTTCCTGGTTCTCTCTTTTTTATTGAAAATTACAGAACTAGTTTCATCTCTACTTCACAACGACCTTCAAATAATCAGAAAACCCAATTTCCGCCATTTGGGAGTTTTCAAATTAGCCCATGCTGCACAACTACTGTTATAATGAGCTGCTCTATATTTCCAAATTATTTGTTGTAATAAATTAGTGTATCCTCTGGCCAGGTTGCACAAGAAGACCAAAAGCTCTATATTTCCAAATTATTCGTTGTAATAAATTAGTGTATCCTCTGGCCAGGTTGCACAAGAAGATCAAAAGCTCTATATTTCCAAATTATTCGTTGTAATAAATTAGTGTATCCTCTGGCCAGGTTGCACAAGAAGACCAATAGCTCTACATTTCCAAATTATTCGTTGTAATAAATTAGTGTATCCTCTGGCCAGGTTGCACAAGAAGACCAATAGCTCTACATTTCCAAATTATTCGTTGTAATATATTAGTGTATCCTCTGGCCAGGTTGCACAAGAAGATCAAAAGACGTTCACGGACTTGGTCCGGCTGCTTGTCGGCCAGTGTTCGTCGGACGTGGAGAAAGCGCGCACCATTTTCCGGTGGATCACAGTGAAGAACCTGAACAGCATGAGCTTTGACGACACAGCGCACGGGGACACCCCCATGGCGCTGCTCAGGGGCATCAAATATGGTACAGAGAGCTACCATGTCCTCTTCAAGCGACTCTGCAGGTTAGGGAAAGTTCATTTTGCTTTTCAAGTTATTCATTTATAAGGGCGATGCAGTTTAACTTTTTTGCTTTCACGAGTGATGTGGTTTGGATATTTTACTTTTACGAGTGATGCAGTTTAAATATTTTATTTTCACTAGAGATGTAGTTTGAATATTTTATTTCCACTAGATTTGACGTTCAAATATTTAATGTCTCAAGTGATACAATTTGAATATTTCATATCTTTCAGTGATGGAGTTCAAATTTTTTCTTGCCACGAGTTATACGACTTCAATATATGGTTGCCACGAGTGATGCGATTTCAATATTTTATTTCTACGTGTGATGTAATTTCAATGATTTAATCGTGCGAGTGCTTTAATTTATATATTTTCTTTCCACAAACTACGCACCAGTAAAATCATTACTTTTAATTATTTCGGCAAATAGATTAGAATATGACCACTTGTGGGCCTGAATGAACTTTTAGCATGATAGGAGCATTCTATAAGTTTAGTTTAGTTTCGCATAACTACAAGTTTAGTTTAAAGTTTAGTTATGCGCAGGGAGTGATAGAGACACTTGCACAGAGTGGTCATAATCTACTAGTGTTTTTTTAATTACCAGGTGAGCTTTAAAAGTGTTTTTAAACAAAGTTTCAAGAACGAAAAATACCAAAAGCACCACACAGAGCAATTAAGTCTAAAATATTTATTTGCGAAATCGGTGAAGAGTAGAGAATTCCCGGTACTAGTTGTAAAATTTACTATTTACAGACTGGGCATTTATACGAGCAACATTTTAAAACAACGAACGTGTTTTTCTTTGATATTTTTTGTGTATTAAAATTTTCGAGTTTCTTCTGTGACATCATCGACGACTAAACAAATGAGGTTACTATTCGAGGGAACATTCTTCTTGTCTCTGTTTCGTGCATATACGCTACTACACTACACATATTTTAACAAACACAATCTTGAAGATACACCAACAATAGTGCTTTTTGAACCCTCATTTTCCGAGGGTATACTGAATGTTCATTCATAAGCAATGCTAAATTGAGCTGGAGCTGATTTTTTTTTTGTGGAGAATATCAAGATGCTTTTTCTAGGAATGAATAAATGTGCGGATGAACGTTCATAAAACTGTGATGTAATAGTCAGTCTTACGCTTTGTATAATCCGACAATCGCTATTGCAGAAAGGATTACGTAATGCTCTCTAGCAAAGAGCACTATAGTTGCTCATTAAACTAACAAACTAGCGAGCACGGCCCGTCAAAAATTCGATATTTTCCTTTAATGAATCTTCCAGATGGGGATGACAAGCAAATACAGAGTGCAACAGTCAATCCTGCGTTTTTGAGAGGGCTGTGGGGGCCTAAAATTCAGGGTTGATTGCTGCATCCCCTATGTCCATGATAGTAGTACCTACGATTAAAATATTCTTGTACTGGTGCACTGGTGAAAATCGCTTCACAGATACGGTCATTATGCATCCTTATGAGCATCACAAAGAGGCGGACCAATCAGCCAAGCGAGCAACAACTGTGTGTGTTATTATATAGCATTCCATTTCTTATTTCATAAATTTACTAAATGACCAACTTCCTCAATTGACAAATTCCCTTTCATATTTTATCAATATAACAAATGACCAACTCCCACAATCATAAGTCTTTTTTCTTATTTCACAAATCTACCAAATGACCAATTTCCACAACTTATGATTTTCCCCTTTTTTATTTCACCATCTACCGAATAACCAACTTCCTGATCTTTCAAATCCCGTTTCGTATTTCACCAATCTACCAAATGACCAACTTCCTAACTTACAAATATTTTTGCTCATGCTGCGCTCGTATCCCAGCTACGCGGGCCTGCACTGCGTGGTGATAAAGGGGTACAGCAAGTCTGCGGGGTACCAGCCCGGGGTGCGGTTCGAAGACAACAGATTCCGGAACTCCTGGAACGCCGTCTACGTGGCGGGGGCGTGGCGCTTCGTCCAGTGCAACTGGGGGGCACGGCACCTCGTCAACGCTAAGGAGGTCCCCAAGGCAGGCAACCGCAACAAGAGCGACAGTCTCAGGTATTTGGATTGGGGAAGTTATTTGCTTTGCGATGTGTGAATTGATAAATGGATGTTTTTCAATCTTGCCGAAGGGCTTCAGCTGATCGGGGAAATATTTTCTTTTCGATGTGTGAATTGATAAATGGATGTTTTTCTATCTTGCCGAAGGGCTTCAGCTGATCGGGGAGAAATATTTTGTTTCCAAAGTGCGATTGACAAATGAATGTTATCCAAGGGCTCCACCTCGAACAAGTTAGGAGTTTGTGTTTTAATATTTTGTCGCTTGTGTGTTGGTATTGATCTTCGTTAATAGAAATAATTGAGTAAATAAGTTTTGATGTCCCAACTAAAGTGACGGGTTAAGGGGTTTTTCCCTGATTTTTCAAAGTAAAATATAGGCAAAAATTTTCGTTGTTACTGTTGTAATTATTATTTTAAACCACGAAGTGGAGTTCGTGAAAATGAAAAATTTCTGCAGAAAGTTAAGGCATGCATGAAGAGTAGTTGGAAGAAGCCAATGGTTGTTTATTAAGTTAATTCGTGGAATGCGCACCATCCGGAGGAAAAATTGTGCAGGCCGATAGCGTGTGTTAGCGAAAAGAGAATCTGGAAATTTTCAACCCAGTGCACATCACAATTGAGAGCAGTTTTACGCAAAGGATTTTAGCAAATAAGAGAAGATTTATTTGAATATAAGAATTAGGACACAAAACTAAGGGAAAGGATTTCATGAGTTTATGGACCTGACAGAAGTTTTACGACGGATCAAGAAAAGTGAAAAACGGATACGCAAAAAGTTACATGAATGACATGTATTGAAACCACGCGACGTAATTGGTTCTGGCAGCGGTTTGCACTTCACTTTCTGTAGGTACTTACATTTACTGTGTTTACTTATTTTTTAAGTGTTTTATGTCATTTTAGTCTTCATTTTTCATCCCCGTTGTTCAAGGTTTTCATTTTTCCAGCTGATGTGTAATGCCAGTAACAGCCAGTTTTCTTGTGCATTGCAACGCTGATTTTCTCCGAAACGTCGACAAGAAAAAGTTTCAAGTTATTCTCTAAATCCGCCAGCAAATGTATGTGCTTTATACTTATTAAACTGATTCTACGCTGACACAATTTTAGAGCAAAACATTTAATATATATATCGAGTGTACGAATCGTACGAGAGATTATTTCGTCCATGTTTGTTTCAACACGAAGAATGTGAAGTGTTGCAAAGAAGTACAAAATTATTTCGTCTCTATTAGATTGAAGGATGAAATTTCACACGCTCATTATCATACGGTTAAAGACTGAAAAAGTGATGCAAGATAAGCGCACATAAATTCAATACTCGCACTCTCTGCAACTCAGCCAGGTACAGTAACGCTTCTTGTAATCGGCGTAATTAATATCCATTATTCATGTCATTAATGTTCATTTTAATATTCAGTTCACCATTCCACAAATGGACTCATGATTCTTCACGAGTAGGAGTACAAAGATTAAAAGAAAATTGAATTTGGAATAGTTTTCGTTTTACGTCAACGAAAACCAATCCAAAAGCCAAGGTCCGGCGTGAGAAGGTGCTTTGAGTAAGCATCAAGATCTCTTCCGACACTGAAGTGACATTCTTTCTTCGCTGAAGTCAATAAGATAAATGAGTAAAAAGTATTTTTTGAGAATAATGAGAACGACAGTAATATGAGAGTGAGAGTAATGTGAGAGTAATGAGAATGAGTTACCATGAACATGCTGGAGAGTTGGGCTCATGAAATGGTTTTCTTTTCGCTGCGTTCGAACGTGATGCACCGACGCTGTCAGCGAAAATGTGTTAATGTGATTAATTTTTAATCAGCAAATTAGTTTTTTATTTTATTAATTCGTTAATTTTATCAATTCCTTTGTTTTTTATTCAATCTTTCAATTTATTCATTTCATATTTCATTAATTTTTTACTTTATTTTTTCGTTTTTTTCAGGTGTGATGAACCAGCTTACTGTCAATTATTACCCTATTATTGAGCTGATTTTTTGTGGACTTCAGTTTTTGATTAAATGCTTATCCACCAGATCTTATATTCTTCACAATTGATCACAAAATATTGGGTGTTATTTGGGTAATTTTTTTAGGAGAAATTTTTTTCCGAAAATGTTGGTTTGTACCTGAAAAAAAAAGTCGTAACCACCTCAAACTTATAACATCTGTACTTCCTTAAGTTCATTTCTTTGAGCATGTGGCTGTTTGTGCATGTTAATTAAGTCAGTTTTGAGACGGCACACAAGTCTTTTTTGTGCCATTTTTTGCGATGGTCCTCGATGCATGTTTCCAATGCACTTTATAAAGCCAGCCTCACCAACGTACAGATGCCCTGAACAGACTATACTCTAAGCATGCATGCTATCCACACTCTATGAAACACTGCCTCCAACACAGCTAAAACACAGATAACCATATATTTCATTAGGAATTTAAAAGGAAAGAAAGCACCACGAATTGAAATCATGTTTAATTAAGATTTCATACGAACTATAAATTTAAAACTAAGTCAGTTCTATAAAACGTTTCGGAGACCAGCTTCATCTTCGGTTAACAGTCTGCAAAATTGAAAATAAAGAACAAAATCAGTCTTTCATATACAAAGTACATATATTTCTGAATGTAACACACTCAATACCTACTTGCTAGAGATCACTGCCGTGATAAGCTTCACTGTTATCTCACAGCTCTTTTATAACTTGAGAAATTGTAAACCTGGTACGAACCTTACTATGATGAAAGTGTAGAATACTCATTGCAAAGAGAATATTGGGCACACTCTTACTGTTTATCATTCAATTCTCAATACGTTTACATTCCTGACGACTTTTTGCATCACATTTACACTTTTGACCAGGTTATATCTTGTACATTTGCACTGCTGACCAAATTGTACCTTGTACGTCTGCACTCCTGACCAGGCTGTGCACTGCACAGTTATATTACTGATCACGCTAACACATCACAGTTATGTTACTAACCACTGTACAGTACACAGTTATAGTGCTGGACATGTAATGCACTGCACACTTGCACTGCTAACTAGGTTACAGCTCAGTTACATTACTGATCATATTATACAGTTGCATTGCTAACCACGTATTACACTGCACAGTTATAGTGCTGACCACGTTGTACACTGCACAGTTTCATGACTAACCACGTTGTACACTGCACAGTTACAGTGCTGACCACGTTGTACACCGCACAGTTACAGTGCTGACCACGTTGTACACCGCACAGTTACAGTGCTGACCACGTATTGCACTGCACGGTTACATAACTAACCACGTATTACACTGCACAGTTACAGTGCTGACCACGTTATACACTGTACAGTTACAGTGCTGACCACGTTGTACACTGCACAGTTACAGTGCTGACCACGTTGTACACTGTACAGTTACAGTGCTGACCACGTTGTACACTGTACAGTTACAGTGCTGACCACGTTGTACAGTGTACAGTTACAGTGCTGACCACGTTGTACACTGTACAGTTACAGTGCTGACCACATTGTACACTTAACAGTTACAGTGCTGACCACGTTGTACAGTGTACAGTTACAGTGCTGACCACGTTGTACACTGCACAGTTACAGTGCTGACCACGTTGTACACTGCACAGTTACAGTGCTGACCACGTTGTACACTGTACTGTTACAGTGCTGACCACGTTGTACACTGCACAGTTATAGTGCTGACCACGTTGTACACTGTACAGTTACAGTGCTGACCACGTTGTACACTGCACAGTTACAGTGCTGACCACGTATTGCACTGCACAGTTACACAACTGTTCGCACGTATTCCACTGCACAGTTACATTGCTTACCACGTTGTACACTGCACAGTTACAGTGCTGACCACGTTGTACACTGCACAGTTACAGTGCTGACCACGTTGTACACTGCACAGTTACAGTGCTGACCACGTATTACACTGCACAGTTACAGTGCTTTCCACGTTGTACACCGCACAGTTACAGTGCTGACCACGTATTGCACTGCACAGTTACACAACTGTTTGCACGTATTACACTGCACAGTTACAGTGCTGACCACGTTGTACACTGCACAGTTACAGTGCTGACCACGTTGTACACTGCACAGTTACAGTGCTGACCACGTTCTACACTGCACAGTTACAGTGCTGACCACGTTGTACACTGCACAGTTACAGTGCTGACCCCATAGTACACTGCACAGTTTCAGTGCTGACCACGTTGTACAGTGTACATTTCTCTCACGCAGGGCTGCTGAGAGAAAGAAGAAGGACAACAACCTGAGGTTCGTTTCTCATCCCTCATCTCATTTCTTTCCTTACACTACTGACCGTAATGACAGACTAGCGGTACATGGTCTTCTTAAGCGTGGTCATGACGCGCGAAATAATCATTGTCTGTAGTTTACAGAGCTGCGTTTGCTTACTTGGTGCCACAGGGTCTTGAAGACGGCGTGTTTCTTGTATTACTATCAGTATAGCTGGTGTGTAGCTTCACTCTATGCTAACTCTTCAGAAACGCTTTGATTGTTAAAGTTCTTGGAGTGTCACCCTATGATGATGATTAAAATTCTGGAATGAATGAATTAAGAGACATCGTTTTATGGGATGTAGCTCGATCGCAAATACAACTTTCTTACACTGGGGAACAAGCCAAACTTCTTTATTCTACAACTTTGAAAGCTATGCCCAGTAGTTGGAAACGACTCAGCCTGTCAATGGCGTGCACGGACGAAGACGGAATTTAATTTCGAGAACTCCCTGACCGATATTACTGTCTCCTTATTTAACAACTAATCTTCTTCTTTCTGTGTAATTTATATTCATGGTGCCATTATTGTCCAAACTTCCATTTCGAACGCTCGTTTAAACGTCATTTCCGTTCTACATACAGAAATGTTTAAATGTGTCAATTATGTGACAGGCGTAGGTGAGCAAAAGGCTGCAGATTATGACTGCCAGATGTGAGTGTAAATTTTTGTATATGACCTAGAGTGATGTACTCACATTTTAACTGTCCTTTATTCCGTATTTTGATTTGATGTAAATAAGAACAGTAGTTTATATCAGGGGTCCACATTCCATGGAGGACAAACTACCATGTGCTTTAGACTAGGGAAATCTTATTTTTTTAAGCAAATTGATTTTTTGGGGGAAAGTAATTGCACGTAATGGTTATCAGTGTGAAAGGAAACTTAACAGAGTTTATGTTCATAGTTCATATAATAAAGAACTGATTGTTTGTGTGAGATGGAGAATACTCTTGAGAACTATTCTTACCCGTATGTTATGTGGTAACCTGGAAACAACATTTTGTGTTAACCATTCAGGCATCTCTGAAATAAATTCCTGCCCCCTTGTTGCTTTCTGCATCTGATTTTGATATAATGCTATTGCTTTGACAGTTTTGATCTATGCCCTGCTATCAGTAAATTGTAATTCATTCCTAGTCTTGTGTTCAAAATGTTTTCACCGACCATACTGGTGGGCTTGAGTAGAAACGGAAGGCAGTGCATGTCAATGGCGGACTTGAATAGAAATTAGAAGGCAGTGTGAATTAATGGCCGGCTAAAATAGATCCAGAATGCAGTGCAAAAGACTTCCATGGAAACGATCAATGTTCGCACATACGTGGGCAACTAAAATGAATCCAGAAATGAGGTAAACCCTTTAAAGATTCCCAATACATTCTAGAAAATCCGATCATTTCAACAACTCTTGACATGAATCTAATAATATGCGATTACTTAAAACGATTACCTATTAACGATTTATTGGAGCTCGAGTTTCAGTGGCTGGTCCCAGCACTTTGTAAATATCACTTCAAAATTCGATTACAGCGCCAAATTTGTGAACTTCGTGCAGGTACGAGTACGACGACCACTACTTCTTGACAGATCCGAAGGAGTTCATTTACGAGTTCTACCCTCTTCAGTCGGAGTGGCAGCTGCTGAAGACGACCATTTCGCTGCGGGACTTTGAAGAGCTGCCTTTCGTACGCTCTCTCTTCTTCAGATACGGCCTTTACTTCCCTGACGACGACACCAAGGCTGTCATGTACACTGATTCAACAGGTCGGTGGCAGTGGGCTTACTCTCAGGGTCTGCAGTTAAGTAGTGGGCTCCCCCGGAGGATCTGTGGGAGAAAATATTCTCAAAGGGCATGCAGGTTAATAGAAGACTCCTTTTGAAATCCTGTGGGTCTGTGGGAGTAGGTACCCTCAGAGGGCGTGAAGGTCAGTAGTATAGGCTTTCTCTGAAGGTCTAATGGTCAGCAAATCAAATGTAAGTTTCCTCTGAGGGTCTATTGGTACTGAGGGTCTATTCCCCTTAAGGTCTACAAATCAGTTGTAGGCTTCTTCTGAGGCTCTGCAGATCAGTGGTTAAGCTCAACTTGGGCTCTGCAAAACCCAAGGATACACTTTTTATTATAAGCGAAAAACTTTTGTGAGTCATCTTGTCACTAAATCGACTCAAAAAAGTGCGTCATCAACATGTATCTTCATTCAATGTATAGGAACTCAATTTTGTGTGACATGGGTTGATGAGACACATAAATGTGCCAACCTCGTCACACTTAGCGTAAGCCTCCATTATTTCGCATAAACAATTCACTTATATCTGACAAGCTCGCGATTACACATCAAAGAATTGGCAGTATCTAAGACTTAGAAAGAAAAATAGCGTAGATCTCACAGTTTCTGAGGAAAATCATATTCCATCAACAAAATCCACATATTTTTCATTCTTTGTCACGAATATATGATCATTTGAAACTTGAATGAGAGAGTTAACGTTTTCAGCTCAGCCATTTGAACATGTGGCCAAAGGTGATGCACCAAAACGTATTAAGATTTCTCGGAATGACCGATTGACGCACATAGATGTGTCAAAATTTCTCTCAGTGCATTGACAACTGGTTATACAGGGTGGCGCATAAGTAATGCACCCTTTTAAAAAATTAATAATAAAAAACTACGAAAGGTACAACGATAAGGTTAATAGCAAACGATAGAAGAACTCTTAAAGTTTATTTACATGTCGTATCCTGTCTACAGATACCCAGTGTATATTGCGGCAATAAATCTTTAAAATTTACCTTCATAAGGGCGCGTTACTTGTGCGCCACCCTGTATCTTCGCTGGTACTCAGTGGGACAAACATCTGACTTCACATGAGGCTGAGGCTTACACATGATAGTCTCCAGTATCACATGAGTCACTGCTTCTTTTATCACTTAGAGCGCAGCTCGTAGCGCAATGGATGAGAGCTGGGAACTCTTTAAAAAAGGGAATAGAATATGGCGGAAAAGCTGGGCAAAGTGCCCATTCTGTAGTTCTTTCCCAAATTTCATGCCGTCCGACAACAATCACTCACAAGCACCGGAGAATCACATCTGCAGCCACGAGTTTTTTGCACAAGGACAAGTACATTTATATTAACTCAATTTCTCAATACGCAATGACTTTCCTTGAATTTTTTAGAATATTAGAGCGTTTGCATTATTTTTTTATAAGATTTAACGCAATATTGAGGATACTGTTTTTGAAATATATGCAAAAATTTTATCGGATGAACATTACAATAGAATGCTGTGAAAGCAGCGGATGTACGTAGGTTGGATGACGAATAGAGTGGTGATAAAACGGAATGTCAAATTTATGGAAATTTAAAATTCATGGGACTTGAAAAAAATTTGAATCGTGCTTCATGGGCTTATGATGTTCAGTTTTCGTTGGCCGACATCGTGGTGTTCTGTTCTCAGGTTGGCTTAATATATTCAGTCTCAGCTCTTCGTTGTGAGAGCTGGGCTTGTTACTCGAACGATTTTTTAACTGGCCGAAGAAAGTTCTCAGGAAACGTAATACAGCAGCGGCAAATCCTCAATTAAAATCGTTTATTTCTGAATATATTCTTCACTTGATGTTCACGAATTATTCAGGGCTTCGAAATACAATAATGACGAGATCTGAGACCTAGTTTTGTCGTGCGCTAATTCGTACGATGGTGTGTGTTAAAATTTATTACCTGACGTCGTAAAATTCTTATCTAGCCACAAAAATTATGTCCGTTATCTGGAGAGTGCGTCGCCTGATAGTGATGGTAGGAAGTACCAATTATTGACGCGTACTCTCATACGAACGTTTGTTGTACAAATAACATGGTGAGTTTTCGTAGAATTTTCTTGTGGTAATTGATATCCGCGTAATGCCTTAGCTATTGGTTAGTAAAGCCACTTTTCACTTGAAAAAGAACACCTGAAAAAGAACACCATAAGTTACAAGATTTGCAGGCACAGAGGCACAGTTGGGGTTTCATCATTTCCCTTGAAATGCGAGAAACATACAATATAATCACATCGTTTTGGCAGTCTTAAATTAACCAATGAAAAAGTTTATAACTAACTCTTCACAGCACTAAGAGACCACACATGTATCCTCTCCTTTAAACAGAAGTTTAAATGCATTACGTTTTGGTCAAATTTGTACCCTAATGTGTTTTTTTGAGTTCACAGCCGAGTGGCAATTTCTACCTTTTTTGATATCGCTGGCAATATGTTTCAAATGCTAGTCGTCTTTGTAATACCGGTGATATTAGCAAAGAAATCCAAACAGTAAAGCGTTCAGAGCTCCAAATTAATAAAACACAACGCAATCTTGTGTCTTCTTATGAATCCAAGAGCTACCAACTATTTTAGGTGTTGCCACCACTCTTTATGAAGTTACAAAAGATGACAACTTTGTCTTGGTTATTAAGAGCTTCAGATACGTTCAACTCAAAGTAACATTGCGCGTACCCAGTTGCTGCCGCTTATTCCAGGTATTGCTACCTTTCTCTTTGAAGCTACAAAAGATGGCCACTTTATACTGGCTATTAAGAGCTTCGTTATCTTTTATTCGGTATCGGATCTTTTTTCAGTATTGTATTGCTTCGGTATTGTGTCTTTTTTACGTACCCTATTGGTGCTAAATTTTCCTGTTACTGCCATCGTCCTACTTAAAGCTAAAATGGCCACACCGTCATGACCATTAAATGCTCTTTGCACACCCAACACGAGGTAATATCATTTACTGCTCCCAGGGGCCGCCACAATCCGCCTTGGGATGCCGCCAGATCTGCAGTCGTCGCTCATCTTCCACTACAACCTCAAGCTCTACGATTCCGATAAAGACACGTACGACGGCACGTCTCTCAAGCGCTTCGTCATGCAGGTGAAGTGGTGCAAGCTTATCTTCTGAGAGACGAATGATCATTCAAAGCGCTATCTCGAAGTTCAGTGAACCAGCCGACACCTGTTCGTAAGAGAACACATGCATCATGGCTATGTTTGTAAGAGCTCACATGCTTCATGGTTATTGGAAGAACTGTTATCAAGTCCTATCGCCACCCGGACGACGTTTTTGCCTTTTCTTTTTGTCCCTTATGATAAATTTTTAAGACAAATCTAAACTACCTATTTAATATTTTTGCATCTGAGGCACTTTTTCATCACGATTCTTGTAAACTTGAATTGTTTTGATTTTCAGTTTCATTTATTTTCACACATTTTATTGAGTAATCTTTTCGCTCACGCCTTATGTTTTTCGATATCACTTATTTTTCGAAAATAATTCTCAGTGTACAGAACTGAAGTAAATGCAGTGTGTATGTCTCGATTTAGTTTAGGATTTTTCATGGATAGTGAATGTTAGCAAATGCGCCTACCGGCGCTACAAAATCATTTTCAACGATTTAAAACGTCTCATAATCATTGCAATATCCTTTTTCATAGATGAGAATCACTATTAAATATCAAATGTAGGTATAAATTCCTATCTTTGAACGAATTTTGCACCCTGATTGAGTTTAAAGTGTCCTTTTTTTAGCGAATGTTGCGCATTTTTCTATCAACTCGCAGGTAGGAAAAGTCAAAAGTACTGTGATAGAAGAAATCATGATTTAAAACAACAGAAGTTTGAAATAATTTACGGCACAACTTTTTTCATAAATGAAAATTTCTTCATGGTGGAGAAAGGATTTAACGAATTCGGGATTATGAGTTACCAACTTTCGAGATGTTCAAAGTTCAAATGAGCCTATCTTAAGTAAAAATCTTAAAATTTCGGAATCTGCCATTTCCAACGATCTGAGAATTTTGCATAGCTTTTTAATTCATAAACATAAGCCTGTTCTAAACAAAGCTTCATGTTCGCCCCTTCTTAATATTAAGTTTACCGTGATATTTTTTGTGTAGTTATTCTTCAATTCATTAAGTTAACTAATATTAGGTTTTCTATTATTATTATTACCCCTCCTAATATTAAGTAAACTATTACTATATTATTATTTTAGCATTAGGTTAAATAACCCCAACTAATCCCTACTTAATTTGTTAATTTCGAGAGCAAGTTTCTTCCTTTGTGTTGAGTGGAACGTGACTGCCCGTTTGAATAAGCGTGTATACTTCTAGCCGAGCTCTACAGAAGGACAGGAATGAAAATGAATTCCGAAGATTTTTTTTCAGCATAGATGTTATAGGAAACCAGAACCTTATGCTAACCTCGAATCTAGTGTGCACCAAAACACATACAATTTCTGCCAATTGTCAAGCCTGAAACTCCGCTTTGGGTTTCGAGTTTGACATCTTGTTTGTTTTCGCACTGTACGAGAACTAAATTCGCTCCTCTTGTTTTCTCGTGTTTGAACTCCGCAACCCAATCCCCTGTAGTTAAAACAAACGAAGTTTTTGAAAACATGTTTTGCATCATCTACAAAATCTTTGACTTTAAGAAAGCGTATGAAATAATTCCCACGGCGTTTATAACTTACTTTAATTTTTTCGGTTTGTCAACAGTCTGTAGTGGGAGACATGGTGGCGTTCCGCGTTCACGCGCCGTGCTCGGGCGCGCTGCTGCTCGATATCTTCGCAAACGCCGTCACCCCTCGAGAGTATCTGACGGGTGAGCCCATGAAGTTCAAGAGCGTCTGCAAGTTCAAGATCGTGTGCGAGGACCTGCAAACTGTGATGGTGCCCCTGCCCGACTGCGCCTCAGGAGAGTGGGGCCCGGTCAAAGCCATGCGTCTCTTCGGCCTGGAACCCATCACGCACGTCGACGCGCTCGTGTTCGCTGGGCGGGAGGTGGATATCAAAGTGAGTGAAAGCTGAAACATATCATACGACAAATTTAGTCCGATAAAATAATGAAACAGTATTTGTAATTAAGCTAAATGGTTGAAGCAATTTTAACAAATATTGTTTCAGGTTCAGTTTCACGCTGGGTGTGTCGATCACCTGTTATCGCATAGTTGACAGTCGTTCGGGGATGAAGTGTTACGTGTAGCTTCTGGGTATACTTTTAACATTTATCCCAGGGTCCTGGATTCTGGTGGTATCGTTGCGACAATGGATGATTTGCAGCTGGGCTGATATCTGCAGGGAGAGAAAGTCTCAGAGCGTTAATTTAATGTCAGAAAGTTAACCATAAGTGAAGTTTACGGAAGTAGAGCAATGAGTCGGCTTGGCAATACTTCCGTACGTGTGGTTATGGAGGATAACCGCCGGAGCGGGAGGCAAAAAACTATGACATGTCTCTTGCACAAAAGTTAACTGTTGGTTTTCTGTACCGTGAGAGGCGCTCTTTCTCAAGTACTAGGATGAATGATATAAACACGTGATATCATCCCGTGTTGTGCTGTGACCGACGGTTACAAATTACGGTCTATGTAACAGTGAAGTATACTTATTTTTTAAAGAGAACACTGAAGTATACTCATTAGATAAAGAGAACACTGATGTCTACTCATTATTTAAAGAGAACACTGAGGTATACTCATTATTTAAAGAGAACACAAAAGAAATATACTCATTGTTTAAAGAGAGTTTTAAACAATGAAGACAAGGCTCATCCCATTCTCAAGCGTGCTATTTTGATATTTAGGGTAATACGCTTCAGTAAATTCCATTGCATTCAGGGATTGAATTGGATCATTGAGTCTTTTAGTCGAAAAGGTTCCAATACATTTTCGTCATTCTAAGGAATATTTCAGCAGAGTTAACTTAAATATGAGTGATGGATTGCAATAGGAGTTAATCTCCGACATCTTCTTTTCTGGTATTTGACGAACATAGAATATCAATGCAAAAATAGATTAAATACAAGGTTAAAATATTCAGTTTCATAGGCCTCAGCTCGCTTGAATTTTATTGATATGGATTTTGTGTGTATGAAGATGGGTCACGTTTGTGCTTGGTAAGATTAGTGCAGGTCTACCACGAACACAAATTTCTTTCATTGAAGCGCTGACTGATGTTGCAATCTTTCAAATCACTTTTTGTGTCATTAATTACTGCGCTGATGAGCAAAAATCGCCGTTTTATTAATGATTTGAAATTGTTGCTTATGAATTCGTCTTTGAGGCTTTCAGCAATTTTTTATCTGAATTATTGATGGTTTTATTGGTAAAGTTTTGAATAAACTTGAATCTCACGGGAGCGCGATTACCCAAAAAGTCTGAAATAGCCTAAATTTTAGGTTGCACTTTTAAAAATTATGTTTTTCGTCTTTTGAATTTTAAATGTTTCTAATCTGAAGAATTTGTCTGCCCCTCGTCTTCACAAAGCAGCCAAATATCTGACATAACTAAAAACTAAACGCGCGTAAAAACTTAACCAATTTTATTATAAAATAACACGTTTTCCACGTCATGAGCTCAATTTAAATAATCTGATACAGGTGTTTAATTTAGCTCTGAATAATCAGAATGGCAAAAAAAATAAATAAATGCTGAAGCAATAAAATCTCAGCAGTCGTTGGTTCACAACGGAACCTGAACACACGGAAATTGGTTTTTGAATAAACCAAAAAGTAATTAGGAACCAGCTTACGAGGAGTTTCTTACAGGACGAACATTACGAAATACAAAGATCTTGGCTTCAACGCTGGAGAACGTGATAAATTAAAGTGAATAAATGAAATTTTCCCGACTCTCTTCAACAAGATTTGCTACACTCTGCTGATAGAAATTGTGTATTTTGAAACGTTCTTCATTAACTACTCACCCAAAGTCACCTAGTGAATCTAATTCATAAAACTGAACGCTGACCTTCTGTTTTTTTGCTACCAATTTTCTTTGTGACTCTTCTGCATCGGTAAAATCGAGAAGCTTTCAAAACGTTCTTCATTAATCATAAAGCCAAGCGTTGATCTTCCGTTTTTGAAACCTATTTTTGTGACCATTCGTCGACGATTGCTATTTATAGCAATAATTAATTGCTATGAATAATTAAGTGATATAAAAAATATAAAATGTAATAGCAATATAATATAATAGAAACGTAATATATATATGATAGCAATAATGCTATTTTATACAAAATGTAATAGCAATAACATAAAATAGAAATAATTATATAATTATTGCTATTTTATAACAATAACTATATCATCAATAATTTTTTACTGCAACGGTAAAATCGGGGAATAATTAAAATATCAACAATTTCGTGCCCATAGTTCCGAATGACTCGACCGCTGACGGACTTCATGGCGACGCTGCACCGCAACGGCTACGAAGAGAAG
Source organism: Platorchestia sp. MABIK (assembly GCA_014220935.1). Lineage (NCBI taxonomy): Eukaryota > Metazoa > Arthropoda > Malacostraca > Amphipoda > Talitridae > Platorchestia > Platorchestia sp. MABIK. Next base: position 120,032 of record JACJUY010000487.1, on the reverse strand, counting down.
CGCCTCAACAAGTTTGTGAGCCACCGCGTAGAGGAGGACGTGGTGACCTTCAGCTTGACGTTCCCGGAGGAAGGCCAGTTCGGCATGGACATTTACACGAGGGAAGTGAGTGCGACCAACGCTGCCAATCCTCACATGAGTGCGCCGCCCGAGAAGCATCTGCTCACCCACTGCTGCAAATACCTCATCAATTCCTCCAAGAGGAACTGAATTTAATGAAAAAAATTGAACTTTTAATGAATAAAGGGTGAATTTTACGTCTATGAAAACCACCAATTGTTAAGTGAAACGAGTTGAAGGGACAGTAAACAGTATGCAAGACAGGAATTGAGAACTGAAATTTACGTCCATGAAATCAATTATTAATTGCTATGAGTTGAAGGGACAGTGAGTATGACAGGAATTGAGAAAGAAGAGAATTGCGTTATGGTGTATTTGTTGAGGTGACTCGATTTTTGCTAAAGCTGATGTACCAGGGGATGTTCAAAGCACCGCTTATGAAGCTTGATGAAATGGAGGAAACTGATAACGGGAAATTCAACTGCTATATCTGTGACTATTGTGGAAGGAAAGGCAAAAGTATTCGAATTGAAAATTGCACAAAGTGGGAAGAAAGACTTGATATTGTGAATAAACGCTGGGAAAATCGATAGCAGTGTTGCTTATGTTTCATAGTATCGATGTTGATTTATTACACCTTCATTTTTGTACATAGATGACCATTTTTCATCATACAAAAATCCGTTCGGTAGACTAATTCAATGAACGCAGAAAAAACTAATTGTATTTGGCTTACCTCAGTATTTACGAACTAGAATTTTGGTAAATAATGAGTAACAACTAGATCGTAAGCCTCGATGAATGTATACTCGTTACTGTACATTAAACTATGCGAGAAGCCAAGAGAAAACATGTATTTTCCGTTTGTAAAATGAAGAATTTGTAGCATTTAATTGACTTCTTGATTGCAGCCGCTTTTTCTTTTTCACACATTTCTCCAGACATTTTATCATCGTTAATTTCAACAGGCGGGATATTTTACTCTATGGATTTATGTTACTGCATATTCCAGATTACGAGTTTCGAACTGTACGGTAGTTGGCGATAATTGTGCAATGTATCATTGTAATATTTTTTTGCAAGTTTATTTCTGGGTTCTGAAGTTTGTTTTTTGAGAAAAGTATTTAGAGAGTTAAGAACTTAGTGCGTTTCATGAAAAGTTTGAAAAAAATGCTTCCTGCGCAAACCCATGATGATCAGTGGCCATGATATTTCGACCACTTGTTTACTCCATTATGTTTTCATCAAGAGCTTATTTTCTTCCATTACAAACGCTAAAATAATTAATCAAATCATTAATCAATTAATGACAACCAAAATTAAGATAGTTAATCAATGAACTAATTTTGGACAAAATTATTGACTGAAACTCTAATTACTACTTCCAAAGATTCTAGGTACCAAAAAATTGCTTCTATCCATGACCATTCTTCTACATTTTCTCAATCAGAGATGTTCCCTCGGTCACCGTTCAACAGACGATCAGATACCTGGGCAGTATGAAAGCAGTGGTCGTCTCTAGTCTGGACCAAAAGTCCTGATCTTCTAAGGAGTGTCTCTGATTTTATTCCAAGTGTTGGTTTCACACAACTTCGACTTCACACGTGTCATATCTTAGTTATTTCAGATCTCTCACTTATGTACATTTCGAGAATCATTATCCCTGAAAGTGTTTCCTTTCATTTTCGCCTGTGTGATATTTGCTCTGTTTGTCCATCCGTAATTTTTTAAAAGAGCTACATAATGCATTATTTCTTCAATACAGCATCTATTCAAATTAATCAGTTCATTGCGTAGCAGTAGAAAATGAATTTAGCCTGTCGTTCTGTAACTAATAAAGCTCGCACCTGTTGAAATTTAGAACTCATAACAGTAATGGTGCTTAGTAAGAATTGAGATTATTATTCGGAATGCGTAGTTCAGGATACATTTGTCTTAGCATGTATTTTTATTTTGGCGGCGGCCAATCCATCACATCAGTTGAACTAACGATGTTTACTCGTTGTTTCTTCACTTAGAAATAGTTTTGAATGGTTTTTGCCTTGCATCAGTCTAGCAAATATCAAATATTTTTTTGAAAGAATGCGAGTCTCAACCTTACCATGTCTGGGGCCTTAAACCTTTAATACGGTGCATCACACAAAGTCAATTGAAACAGATAAGGGCTGGCATTTGGCGAACATTTTTTGTCTCGGGTGGCTGACGTGAATTTTGACCACGATTGCTTTTTTTTAGTTTGTGACTCTTATTTTACTGGTATTTAGTTAACAAAAATTTGGTACAGCGGTATAGCGGCAGTTTCGGAAATTACCAAACAATCTGTAATTGTTTCTAGCGTCATTCATTGTATATTTTCATCATTTCTTGTAAGCATGCTAATATCGGTGATCATTCGTTAAGATTTTAAATCTCAATAACTATTTAGTATGAAATTAAGTATCAGAAGGTCAAAATCTGGCATGTAAGCAACAGCTACTGATATCAAGTTTTTTCATTGCACATATTTTTGTTGTAATATATAGCACGAAAACTTAATATTTTACATCGAATGTTACTGTTGATTGTTCTAAGAATTTGCCGCTACCACGGATTCGTTTCATGAAACAAAAGTGTGGCAGATTTTTATTTTTAGTTCAAATCTATTCAAATTTTTTGAAGAGACAAATCCTGGATTTGGCACACGTGGGTTATCTGTCACCACTTGTTTACGAAAAGAGTGAACAATGTAATTGTTTTATGAATAAATATTCATTATGAATTGGTGTTTTGGACAGTATGAATAAATATTTCATGTGAGAGGATATCCTTGTTGATTTATATCTATTTCAAATGCAATTTATCTACTTTGCATATTTAAATAATGAAAATCTTGGACCTTCCTTTTCAGTACTTGGAAGGTTCCAGAGATTCATTTCGGGCTGAAACAAAACGAAAATTTTAAATGTTAATAATTAACACTAATTTAATTAAGCTAACCTAACTTAACCTAACCTTAACATCAAAAAGGAAACCATAAATTTAAAGTGGTGACAGAGAACCCAAAGTACCCTGAATTTTTATTGTTGTGCCGCCTGTATTTCAGAATTTTACAATGAAGCAGAAATCTTACATACGTCTTGTGTAGCTCGGGCAAAGGTAACCCTCTATTTTGTTCATTAACGCGGTCACTGAGACGATTTCCATGATGCGGGTAGACCAAGGAAGTTGGATACCTGTATCCAACTTCCTTGGGGTAGACTATAGATTACCAAAAATATAAGTTTTTGATGAAGATTAAATGATGGCACGTTCCAGGCAATAGTCAATTTTTGTTTATTTTATGATTGAAAATTGGATTTGGGCTTGAATGGAGTTGCGCATACGAAACACGACCGCGATTGTAATTTTACTTAGCGGACGACTACAGACGATTTTAACATAATTTTTTTTCCATCTCTAAAATCATTTTCGTTTCAGTGAACATTTTGTTTTCTGTTATGTAATGTACAAAGAATAGCTATGGGAACTAATATCTTCGCTACTGATTTCCTACTCACAGAATCCTACTTTTTAAGCTATTTATAATTTTCACCTCGAGGTTACATGATGTTAATCAGGAGACTTAGCAATCGCAAAAAAAAACGTGTGTATTGTACGTACTTGAGACCATAGCTCATACAAAAATTAGAAGTCTTCTAACGAAAAAGAAAAAAAGAGCAGAGATCATGAAATACGGGGTAGTCATTTGGCCTTTCTTCAAGCTCATAATGATACGGCAGAATAAGAAAAAAACCGTGCTACTGTCGTAATGAATGGGACTAAGTGTTCACTGCAGCTTCATTACGTAGCGGCTTTATTACATAGCGGCTTTATTTACGGCAGTAACTTTATCATTCCAAGGTGGCATTTTTTCCATTCATTCAATTAATCGAAAACATGATTACAGCATAATCGTCGATCATTTTACCGGGAAAAAGGAGGTGTTGGATGGGTGTAAGGTAAAAAATTCGTTTCTTCAAGTTCCAAAAATACCAAAATTGTTTAAGTTAGGAGAATTTAACCGTGCAATGTATTCTTCATGTCTTCAATAACTGCTAGTAATCATCTGTTGAAAAATAGATCTCTTTTCGATTGCTATAAGAAGTATTTTTGAGGGAATTATGAGCTTTAGATGATGCTAGGGGAAATAATCTTCAATAAAATTGAAGCCCTAGAATCATACGGGACCAAGCGTGGCTTATTAAAATGGGGCCTAAAGATTTGGTACTTTGAAACCTGTGTCTCTCAGCAACTAAAAGAGCTATTCGACCATTTACGACTGTCTTTCTGTACCTCCGACTCACTCTCCAGACGAAGGAAGTTTTTGAGATGATATTGGCATATATAACTCGTTTTCGCTGTGAAGTGCGCTAGGTAAAGTATGATTTTAAGGACCTCAAATACAGTCAAAAGCAACAGTGAGTCGCAAGCGCCGTCGAAGCAATGATGACCCAAAACGTAATGTCTCGACAGGACGTGCGGTGTGCCCCAGCTTTCGTTTTCAAAATTTTTAAAAACACGTGTGATCACAAGCTACGGAGTGGAACGCTCAGTCAAATCATCCCCTAAATTTGAAAATGTAAACAATTTGTTTTTCCATGCGTTGAAGGTGTTGTTTTCTCAGTGTTTGATTTTGTAAGTGAGCGATGCTGGAGGACTATTTACATCTCTGCGGCATGACGGGTTTTGCAATCTTTAGCTTTATTGATCTTAATTGATCGTTCCATTATTACAGTCGTCTTCTAGTAATGAGTTTTCAGCTCCTTAACTTAAGGTGAGGGAGGAATTCAGAGAGTGGGTGTCATTCTATCTCAATGAGTGTGGGTGAAATACTATCTCGATGAGTAGAAGAGCCCTCCTTTAACCTTTTTAAACTATTTTCTATATTTTCCGTAATCCCCAGAAGAGCTACGGAAACTCCGGGAAAAACCGCAAGTGTCGGACTGGGATTGAACTAGGGTCTTTCTTGTCCTCAGAGTAATGTTAATCATCGTGCCTTGGAAAATAGTGTAACGTTCGTTGGTTATAGAAAAACAGATAATGATTATCTTTAACCAAATGATTGTTGTTAATTTTAATGCATTTTGTATAAAATAGCACGTATAATTTACATTGAATGACACTTAGACTTTAGTGGACTTACGACTACGCAGCAGTAGCACAAATTGAGTGTTCTTTTGAGATGAATATACTTATTTCATACCAAATGTTATTCCCGTATTGTACAAATAGAGATCAGTTTGTCAGCTCCAATAAAGTTAGGCAAAGAACCATTTTATGGCAAGCAGTTCGTAAGAGCGTGTATTATAATATTCTAATCTGAACTTAATAAACACTTAAAAATTCGCAGTTTTATTCAAATTCCTAAAATGCTCGCGTACATTCGAAGTAGGTTGTTAACACACAGCATGGCGTCGAACTTAGTACAAGAAATTTTTAATTTATTAAACTCATTTAATATAAGTAAAGTTCCTTCTGTGAAGGACAGATAATGCACAATTTTAATCACATTTGACTTTTTGGAACGATGAAGAACCTCATGACGGTTCAAAATTACTCGCCCTGTATTAAAACTGAGGGTTTAAAAACATGATGAGGATAATTTTTTAACTCACCCTATAATAAAACTGAGGGCTTGAAAACATGATGAGGATAATTTTTTTGTTATCGTTTCGTTTTCGACATATAAAGCAGTAGGTAGCATTTAAAACGAAGCGAACGATGAATCACGCATTTCCCGATTATTTATATTATGCTAAGGTATTCGTTTAACAAAAGCACTACGAAACATGGAAAATATTTCTGGGATGCACGTATGAGTATGAAATATTAAGCTAATTGATGTCTCAGAATACCCGAAAATAAACATTTCTAATAAGGAGACAATAACGATTCAAAGAGCACAGAAAGTTTTAACAAAGCAGTGAGAATATCACCGCGCACTTTCATTCGTTTATTGACCAAGGTAAGAGATTTCACAAAATTCACACCCAGTAACTGGCGATAAAGAAGGTGAATATCGCATTTACCTCCACCCGTATCTATTTCAGTCAAATGTAGCATCAGAAACATTTTACCTAGTAGAATGCAAAGACAAATTCGAGAGGAGCAGTCATGTAACACCTCTTCTAAATAAATTCGGTTGGGTCCCAATTCAAGAAAGGTTTCTCATTCTAAAATCCAAAATGTGCCCTCATTTTTCTAGCTCATTCAGGCAGTGCTGATATGGTACAGTTCCGGCTACCCACATAGACGGATTAAAAACAAAATCGGAGAAACGGAGTATTAGTGAGCCGATATTATTGCCCTCTCAATATCAGGTGCATTCTGCTAAACAAACTTCCCTAGGGTGTAAAATCTTTCAGTCAATGAAAGAATTAGAGGTCAAAGAAGTACGTCATTATATGTTTCAACAATGATTGTAATGTGCAATACACAATGGAAAAGTAGTTACGAAATACTTCCTCTCATTACTTAACTGGGTTAATTTTCGATCCAAAATTTTGCTGGCATTCTTATGGGCTGTGTTTTCTTGTATACTAATACGTATTGAAAGTATTGTGTGCATATGTTCGTAAAGTAAGATGCGCACCCATTTACAGAACCAGATGTCCATCAAGCGAAGTAAAAAAATCATAGACGATTACAAGTATCACTGAAAAATATACCAAAATTCCTTTCTTGTGGGATCTGATTAGAAATCTGCACTACTACCCCCACAATGCATCCTCCCACGATTCGCCATGCAGCCTGGAAAGTGACTTTTTCTGAAGAAATTTTGCCTCTCAAGATATCCTTAAAAATAAGTAGTCGCAAAATCGAAATGAAATCGTTCAAAGCACAATAAAAAGCCATCATCATCACTAGATCCCGGAGCCTAAATAGCAGCAGACTCGCTGCAAGTCGTGAGTTCTCTCATCAAAGAAAGCGGTCCACGTTCCAACGAACGTCAGCGTTAACTACAAAACTAAAATCGCCAGGCCCGACTAAAGATCTCCATCATACATACCTTCAGTAAAAGATTAAAGAGCGTTCCAAGCAGTCAAACCTCACCTCAAGCACCACCACCGCCTGCGCCTCATCGCAACGAAGGCAACAGTGCGGCATTTCCTCACGAGCTCCGCGCCACTTAACCAAGCTCAGGATGATCCATCATCGAAAAGCACACCAACTTCATTATTAGTTCGCTGCGGAATTGCAATTGTAAGCGATCAGTCAAAGTCTGAAAATTCAACTTACAGTATGTTAATATTAATATTAAGCAATCCTCTCTTGGTATTTCATGAGCTGTTTATGATTTCCATAGCCCTAAGGTTATTTTTTACTGAAACACGTGCATTTATTGATGCTGGCAGGAAGATATCTCAGAGCGTAAGCTGCGACGATAACGTAAATCTTCCAAAGTATAGCAATACAAACGAATCTGGAGCTTATTTTGGCATGTACTAGCATCCGCTACAAATGACAAGTTCCAAAACTGGTCATCACGTTACTTATAACCTTTCTTTTATGGAAACTATTTTCAATTAAACATTGTAGCAAAATGTGCCTTCAAGCCCGCAGTCAATTCTTTCTGTTGTATCAAATATTCGAATAATAACCGAACAGCTATTTGCTGTAAATTATAATATAAGTTCTCGTGACCTTCCGTCTGAGAAACCTGCCACCAATTCTCCTTATGTCGACTCCAATTGTCCAGAACCTTATGATACTCAACTGTTGGGTGACAAAATTCTAACCATAGGTAGAAGAGAAAACATCGATCGCACTTGTTAATTTAAATTGCTCCTGCTGGGTGTCCTGCTGACCTTCTCAAAACTATCAATCGAATGCCTAAGTTTAAAAATTACATCACCTGTTTCGAGGCCTCGGCCTCAAGCACTTAGCTCAGACCTAACTAAATCAAAGAATTTATTTTGAAAGAACGCTGACGTTTGGAAATGATTTAACACTTTGGTAATGATGTGAGCCGCAGGTGTTCACGGAGTAAATTATCATAATGCTGCTGACCGACCAGTAATCCCAAACTCAATTTTTATAAATACTTAATCGAAGCTAAATGAAGGCGCGATCCTGCGCATGTTTACTATTTTCAAAATGGCAGTTGCTATTTTCAAAATGGCTTACTACAATTGAATTTAGATTTGAGTTCAATATTGAACTTTAGTTTAACCCATCGTGGTCAACCTGTTGATCGAGCCAGTGTACGAAGTAGAAAAGCTTAGCATTTGGTTTTACAAAAACAAGATTTTCAAACTGTTCGTGCAAACAATTTGCAACAAAATTAGCGGGACATTAATGTTTTTAAATCGGATTAAGAACGCACTTGACGAAAAACTAAATCATTAGTCATTCAGTCTTTAGCACTGCCACGTTTGAACTATAGCACTCTAATCTGTTTTCTCATCCAAAGCTGCTTGCAAAGGTAATTTGAAGAAACGCGATCATGCAACCCCGCTTTTAAAAAATTCAACTGGACACCAATGCCAGACAGATTCTATATTCGGCCTGACACGTGTTCTTGTCTTCCTACCTCTATCAGAGCAATCCAGATGTAACATTTCTTCCGTACAATATTCCGAACAAAACGCAAAGCGAAGGAATGACGTCTTATTAGTTACCGTTCATTTGACCAGGAACAAAAAGCTCTCTCAGTTTCTGCGGCTTCATTATGGATTAAGTTCCCCCAGCTTGTAAAAAAACGGGCAAACTTGGAAAGAATTCAAGGCGAGCGTGACACGGCATTTTGCACCTCTGCCATTATGTATTACATACTGTAACATTTCTTTGTTTTACATTACTCATCTGTCAAACTGAAACATCGTACGATGGCCTTAAATTTTTTCAGTGCTATTTCGAGGTCAGCGTTTGAAACTCTGGGAAGCTGAAAATTTTGTGTTTTACTTGGAAAATTTTTGTTATTTATCTCCGTATTATTACACTGCACTTCTTATTAGATCTACTACGAAGACCTCACACTAAGGATGTGTAGTACAAACAATCATGAAAACACAATTAGGCGCATTTGTAATCTGTATGTAGAAATTTTACATTTATTTGTTTCTTTTCAGCGATACTAATCTAACACCTTGTTTTTCATTTTATTTCAAGTATCAATATCTGTATATTATTATTGCGAATAATGAGAAGATGAAAAGCCTGACACGTTTTTTGTATTTGGACTGTAACTTTAATTTTCCGGTGATTCTATTGCGAAACGAGAAACTCGCTTATTTTTCTTTTGTGTCTCCTGTCCACTGCAGTGTTTCCTTTTATTTAATGAGATGCTTCCTTTTATTGCAAAAATTTGGACACCGAAAAACACGACGATTACATTCACTAAACGCTGTGCGACTATTTAGTATTAAATTGTCTTTCAGTAATATGAAGATATACCCGTTAAAAACATGAACACTTTGGCTCACTATTTAAAAAAAGAAACATATCGTTACCCAAGTGAGCGTCGTTCGCTTCTGTTTCCAAAAATATTAATAAATAAATAAAAATAAGCATGATATAGGCTTAGGATGCATAATATATTATCTGAGTTATTCATGTTTGCGTGTATGTTAGTTAATTGGTTTTAGACGTACTTTGGTGATGTGTTTTTTATTAATTATGTTTAGTCAGCCATTCCTAATTGCTTGAAAATTAATAAAGGCGATATTTCAGTCGGTTCAGTAGCGTGTTTTAGGTTTTTCTTTTTCCCAACCTTGAAGCGAACATCCTCTAAGGCGTGCTCCAGTAGTATTTACTGTATTTATTAGCTCTCATTCCTCGTGTCTACAGTAAAATATCTCAGAGAATAGATTTTAATTTCTTTTTACACGATTTTATATTCAACCAAAGACACGGTTACTGTTTACCTCTTAAGGTTTATGCATCAATTTGAGATCTTTATGCTTAGGATTATTTAAAATGAAATTTCTTGTAATGCCTTTCACATCTCTGCCTTTTTCAAAATAAAATTTTTTTTATCTTTCTTTCCTTTCTGTTATTGCAGAGTGCCGTGTGGCTGTTGTTGCCAGAGTGCCGTGTGGCTGTTGTTGCCAGAGTGCCGTGTGGCTCTTGTTGCCAGAGTGCCGTGTGGAAGTTGTTGCCAGAGTGCCGTGTGACTGTCGTTGCTAGAGTGCCGTGTCACAGTTGTTGCTAGAGTGCCGTGCGGCTGTTGTTGCCAGAGTGCCGTGTGGCTGTTGTTGCTAGAGTGCCGTGCGGCTGTTGATGCCAGAGTGCCGTGTGGCTGTTGTTGCTAGAGTGCCGTGTGGCTGTTGCTGCTAGAGTGCCGTGTGGCTGTTGCTAGAGTGCCGTGTGGCTGTTGCTGCTAGAGTGCCATGTGGCAGTTGTTGCTAGAGTCCCGTGTGACGACAATTACAGTACTCTAGTTTCTCGTGTAAAATCCTAAGCAAACGAGAATGAAAGTGCGGATCCGAGAGTTAGTTTTTATATTACGTCACCACGAAGTTTTTACCTCATTTTTTATATTGATGACCCAAATCAACTTTTTGAGGCTGACGACAAAAATTTAACCTGATCTGTAACAAAAACATCTCAATTCTCTCAGAGTGACCTGCGAGTGACCTCATTCCTAACACCACGGCTCCGTTCTTCCTGAGATGCACACTCTAATTCTTGTTTTTATGCATGCGTGTTAGACAAAGAAATGGCAATCGCGTTTGGGTGAATTTTCATTTTACATTTTATTCTAGGTTAGTGTATAATTTCAACTTTGATATGTAAATTTTTACATTTTATTTGTTCGGGTTGTTCTTGCGTTAATTTGTGATACGTGCACTCAGGACGGGATTCCATAACAAGTAGCTAAATTAGAGCCTTAACACGATCGCGTTTTGTACGCTCGCGTACCACGCACAACCGCGAACATTTTCACCTTATTGACGAAAACGATAGCGTGGGGAAGTTGCTTTAACACTTTGACTGCGACTACTAAATATTAATTTCAAAGCCAAACTCACATTTAAAGTCAATTGTAGTAAACTATTTTGATAATACCAAACATGAACTGGATCGTGGCTTTATTTAGCTTTGATTAAGTTTTTATGAAAATTGAGTTCGCGACTACTGGTCGGTCAGCAGCATTATGAAAATTACCTCCGTGTACCGCCGGTGGCGCACGTCGCAGTCAAAGTGTTAAACCGATCCCGAACAGCAACAATTTAAAGGCGTTCTAGAGACGGGAAGAAGGAAAGTACCATTTAGTAAGGAGTTTAGGGAACGCAGAACCTATGCACAAAGTGTGTTTCCAAACAAAGTCCCCTGCGCATAGAGAAAGTAAGTTCAGGAATTGGTTCATGAAACAATGTAGAAATCAAAGAAAAAAATAATAGGTCTTGCAAAACAGACAGTAATGAACCCAAAATAAGATGTTCCGTATTAAAACAGAAACTTATTTTATTTCAACAGAAGTAAGGCCTTCCTAACCTTCAGCTCGAACATTCTCATTTTCTACCTAGAAGCATTATTTCATTGTCCGAGTACAATTGGGATCTTGCATCTGTGAGTTGCACGTTAAATCCTTGATCTAAGCGGTTCAGCAAAAATGTCAACTCCGTCGCATTAGCTCCCTGCTGTGCAAATGACTGTGAAGCGATGCTATTTCGCTCAAACACAAGGCAGCTTTGGCCTCCCCTTCATATTCTGCACGGTAGAAGAAACTACTGTGCCGAATTCCTTGAAAATCATGTGTTTATTTCTCACAGAGAGAAAAATGAAGAATATTCAGGAATTTTAAATACGGAACGTATGGTCAAATATGGTCAAAACGTATGGTCAAAATTCAGTATGTCCCACAAAAACCCCAACCGAGTATTCATTATCCCGTATCAGTAATACCATCGTAAGAAAACCATAGGCATTTAATTTCAAGTAAAATTATGCGGTATTACTGATTACTTCTGATGCGGGAAATAACTAAGGGTATTACTGATACAGGAAAATAAATACTCAGTTCGGGTTTTTGTGGGACATACGGTATCACGTCAAATGCACAACGTTTTTAAAAATTATTAGGTGAGACTGATGCGGTTTTCTCTTTAGTGGCGGCAACCTGTCCTGACAAGATCGTTATTGCGCTGGCCTCGCTGTGGCGGAGATTTTTAACAAGTAATGTAACAAATGATATAAAGTTTCTTGCTTGCTTTCCTGGTTTGTTAGATCCCTGTTGGTTCTTGGCCCTACCTAAAAAGCTGGATACCTGAACACTATAAAATCCCTTCAATTTACAATAAATACCGAATTGCAGCCACATTTTATGGATTGAAGCTCATTTCGAGGTTATCCGTGTACAAAAATTAAGGAGCCTAAAGTAAGAATACGCATTTGAAATTTTTCATTCGAAAACAGGCATCAGCAACAAACGTTATAATTTTAAATCAAAAGAAATTCCGTAAGTTTTGAAAGTGGATATTTTAGCACTATACCTTTCTTAAACGTAAGAAGAATGTTACAAAAGTATATGTTTGAATTTAAAAATTTTTTAAAAACTTAGAAGTATATTTTGAAGCGTGCAATTAGTTCAGAAGCGCACGATTCGCAACTTATCAGTCGGCTATACAAGAGTAACTACATTTTTGATGGCTTATTCGCGCCTGAGCAGCTCATCTTCCCCGGTCCAGGTCTAGTTTGATCTGTTATTAATTTTTTTGTGAGATTTTACTTGATAATTACTCGCACAATTATAGGACGGTCGAAATAGAGGTGCGAAAAAATCGCAACCCAACTCAAATTGTTCCCGTAAATATG
>JACJUY010000487.1:82761-96833 GCA_014220935.1 Platorchestia sp. MABIK | reverse complement strand
AATGTTTTATACGGTATTTTTAGTTCTCTCCTTTTTACTTAAAATCAGGAAGCCTCCCGATAACTTTTTTGTTCATGAGGATTTTCCCACGACGGCACTGACGTTCAATATTTTAATCAAATGGAAAAAATTTAGGGAAAACCTAACTCATTATAATCTGACTTCACCATGCAATTAAAAAATTGTGATTTGATCACCACCGAAAATAGTTATTTGAACATATTCTTGACTATGGAGAACAATGAACATCGCGAGCCAATCTTATTGTGCAGCCCGAAATTACTACTGGCATTTCTGGGCTTGAAGTGGTGAAAAATAATTTTTTGTGTATTCGGCCTAGGAAGGATTATTTTTTCGACTTTGTCCTGGTTTGTAAAGTTTAAAACAAAGCTAGAAAGTTTTAATTTTTATTTAATTTAATTTCTTAAATTTACATTCTCTTAAGAAAAATCTTCCAAAAGCATTCACATGCTAGTATTTTTGAATTGATCATTTCAGCACTTGTTGCAATGCATTTTACACAATTTTCAGTAAATTTAAGAATTTTATGATTCAATTAAAATCTTCGAATTTCTGTAAAGGAAAACTAAGAAAAGGGTCAGCACTGTTGCTGGCACCAGAGTTTGGAGCCAGCGTTCAAAGGTCTACGTTAGAATACTACAACGTATATATTATTTTACCTCTCACATTTATAAAAGTGTTTATGCGAAAGAAAATAAGCGTTACATACTTTTTGTAACACTCTCCAATATTTGCTTACATTAAAAACTCCAACCAACCGTAAACTACTATGCTATCCATAACTTGTTCGGGCCCACAGGTAGCTATACTCAAATTTGACCATTGTACTAGCCTTAAGAAACATTCTACTTCTGTATCACCTGTGGTAAATAAATTGTAAATTGTAAAATTGTAAAAGAAACCACCGATTGGGTGCACAGTCCCGGAGAGCAAAAGTTGTCTGTACTTCTGAGATAAACGTTCTAAGGGCTCCGTGACTCTCGCTATGAAGCAGCTGCAGCGAACGCGAACCATCACGGAAGCGCCGTTGACGCAACAGGAATGTTCAATTAAAGAATTTGGGTTAGTAAGCATTAGTGGTTGGAAGGAGAAAGTCCCAAGTGGAAACGAAAAGTTTTCACCTCTTAACCCCGGCGCTCCGAAGCCATTTTCGCCCCTTCTTTTACTGCAGATACATAACATTAAGAAAAAATTTATTACGCAGAAAGTATACATGTGCAAATGCATAATAAACTTTTCATCGTTTTAACTCAAGAGTTGAAACAATCAAAATACATCAAAGAAATTACGAGTGCGCTGATTTGACTAAACTGATTGTTTTTAGGCTTCAAATCACTGTGGACTGCTGCTTTACTCGGAACGAAAAAAAGGTTCAAATGTCCCTCTTCATGCAAAAGATGGCAATCTTGGCTCACGAGTTGAAGATAGTCATACACTGGTCTCCTTGAAATAAACTTGGAAATGTTGTGAGATAGTCTGAAAAAAAACTGTCTGGGCTGGACAAATGCAATTTAATGTTCATTAAAATTCCTGCATTCCTCGCACGCTCCCCTGGGAAATCTTAGCTTTAAGAGATGATAAAACCATGCAATAACGAATCCTGTTTTGCAGAATAGAACATGGCAACAAGAACGAGCCGTGTGGTTACTACATGAGTTTCTATTTAATTTGATGCAATTTTCCTCTCACACAAAGTAATTTTTTAAGAGGCATGCTCATTATTTAGAGTAGTAGTGGCTATCACTTTTATACAGTTAGAGACTTACTTTTTATTCCGTGTTGAAAATCGTCCCCATGACCAGCTCAGGCCCCCGTCAACCAGCTCATAATTTGCGTGGCTAGCAGCGCCGGCGCTACGCAGCAGCTACGCAAGAGTGTCTACTCTACCACACTAGTTGCTTTCAGCACAAATGTCCTGTGTGAAGTAGAGTAGGTTTATGCAGTAAGTAACGTAAGGAAAATTGATAGCGCTTGTAGTTCACGCAGAGACACATAATCTTGGCGGACATCTTAGATGCTGCGGCGACCTGCCCTCATGCGAACGTTACTGCGGTGAACTGCGGGTCTACTGCGCTAACCTGCGCAGATTCAGACGGCGGTGTTTAGGTGCCCAAGGACAAATTGATCGCTCGGCAGAGGAATCAAGGCTGGCGTTATGTAAGGTAGTTGCAACATTGTTTCTGCACTAGCAAGGGGAACAGGAAGAACAGCCTTCGTACAGCTGAGGTCACAAGGCTAACGGCCGTCAATCATCTTGCCTTCGTTCATGAGAATAAACTTGGTCGGATGACATGTTCAGGAATCATTTGGCAGACGCGCCTGATAACTCAGAAATGTTCGACAGCTTTCAATCAGTAAATGAATGACAAAAACGAGCTAACCAAAGTTGTGAGTGGAGCTCCCCAAGTTTATTTAGGACTTTCATTCAAATTTTGATGCAAAGAGCTTGCAACTTTTCCCGCTTACTGAACACAATTTGCTTCCTAACAATTCGCTTATTCTTCTTTTAGGTTCATTTGGACACAAATCACGTGCTTGTGCGTACTTTTGGTTGCATCAAAAGAATACTCATTGACTCGCCCATGTACGGGATTGTTATAACGAGTGAAAAACGTTCTGTGGCATCCGAATGCGTGACGATGTCCGCCCGGTCTTGTAAAGCCCAGGACGATGTCGACTCTGTTTTGTAAAGCCTAGGACGATCTCGGCCCTGTTTTGTAAAGCCCATGACGATTTCGACCCTGTTTTCTAAAGCCCATGACGACATCGACCCTGTTTTGTAAAGCCCAGGACGACATCGGCCCTGTATTGTAAAGCCCAGGACGACATCGGCCCTGTTTTGTAAAGCCCATGACGAAATCGACCCTGTTTTGTATAGCCCATGACGAAATCGACCCTGTTTTCTAAAGCCCATGACGATATCGACCCGGTATTGTAAAGCCCAGGACGACATCAGCCCGGTATTGTTAAGCCCAGTCTGTATTGCGACACAAATTTAGAGCATCCTTATCTCTGGAGTGTCGGCAGATCAAACAAATAAACTGATAGGTAAATATTCATACCTTGATAATTGACGTCGTATAAGGTACGAACGTCGTATATTATAATAATAATTGACGTCGCTCAGTGCTAATAAAAGAACTAGTGTTTGTAAATGTGTTTACGCCAAAGTTTACTTTCAAATGCTTCATAAAAGATGGTCTGACTTGTTTGAGGGGAAATTAAAATTGCAGGAGAAACTCATTGCATCATATGTGAATCATGAATGCGATTTCGATCAATAAGATAAATTTTTCGGAATAATTAACGTTAAGTGAAGTAAATTATGTTCTTAGAATATCAGAAAGATTTCTGTTCTTGTGCTGCTGACTGGAATATTAACATGTGTTATTGGCCTCACGAGTGTTGAAATTATTATTTTTTTATAATAATTAATTCTTGAGTTATGCATCATCTCATGCGAACCCCAACGTATGTGCGTGAATATTAGCACAGGTTATTCATTTAATAAGATGCTATGCTATGAGAGTTTTGATATGAGTTTTTGAACATCTGGACATAATTAAGGCTAATTTTTGTACATATAAGTTGAGGTTTGCATTCGATATTCTTCACTCGAGTGTAATTACTTAGATAAACACTGCACTGCTCTTAAAAGAAGCGATCGACTACCTAGTTAACAAATTCAAAATTTTATTAATTTCACACAGAAACTAGGATCAAAAAATAATCTTTTTAATAGTGTGTAGCACGTGAGACGTTTTCGATGACTAGTAAATCCTTCCATGTTTATCGTAAAGTATATTCAAATACTTCGACGCTATGACCTTTTTTAAGCGTTAAATTTTAAAGTAACTTATGAAGGACATAGCATTGATGTTAAATACATGGCCGGCCGTCAGTTAAAAAGATGAATTTCATCATAAATATAAAGATCTTTGTTAATGACACGTTACCCTCATAAACACTTGCATTGGAGGTCAAAACACTTGGTCAATGTCGTATTTTGTTTTGGCCTCGTCAGGCACCTAAATTTGTCAAACGTTTGTCGATTCAGGACTGACACCTCCATGAATTCCTGGCAAACGCGTTGCAGAACTGAGCCTAGGCTTACTCACTGTTTAAACTACACCACTGCAACCGTCTTTTGAAAGACATGCTTCATGTTAGTCAATACACATTACCGCGCAGTCAGCCGCTAGAGGGCGCTTGCAAAAGTTTGATTCAGCGCGCCCCCTCAGACCGACATGGCGGCGCGTGTACAGCCTATCATCTGAACTTCTGTCCGTCTAATGAGTGCTGGCTCTGTGATTGGTCACGTGTTGTCATGACGTCATGATAGCTGCTTGGAACTGAGGTCAGCAGTGCCCTGCCTGGGCAGGTAGGGCTCCAGTTTACCTGTAGATCTCGTGCGAGGAGGTGGGTGACTTTCCTGCGCTCGTGCTCCCAATTGACACTATCTAAGTCAGAACGCGAGTGAAATGGCGATAAACTAAGAGTGCTGCTGCAAGCTGCACTACTCAAGAGCTATCTGATGAAAAAACTTCATCGTATCTGCAAAACTTCCCTCGCTTGCTCTGAAGGGACAGAAAAGTATTTGATGATGGTCAGAAGTTATACATTCACTTTCCATACTTTAAGAAACTGTGGAGTTCTCGTATCTGACATTCTTGCAGCATATGAATTGAATATCTCGCATGAAATGTGAGACAGTCGTGCAAGTTGACTGTCTAATTTAATATAATGAATGGAATTAGTTGGCCCTTTTTTTTCGTCGTATCTTTACGTTCATCAACGAGATCTTATTTTTAACTTTGAGGCAGGAGTAAACATGATGAGATATTAATGGCTGTGTGTATTTTGAGGTCCGATTCATGTGCATGCTCTTTCTTAAAAAATAAGTTCATATCTAAGTTCTTGGTGCTTCATTCATGACGAAATAATGGAACATAAGGCTCAAGTTTTATTTTATTAAATCTAATAAACATGGAACACAAACCCAACTCTAGAAAAAAGCACTCTCACTCAAAGAGTCGGAAATTTCTCAAGTATTTTCCCTGAATTAACACAAACCTGGCGGTCGGTGAAATCAGCGTAGGATTGCTCTCGTTTTCCGTTCAAACGAGGATATTATAACCTCTAATTGTCCAGCGCATTAATTCCCTTCTGCTTAATACCGACGTTCATTACGCAGGTGAAAACAGCGTACTCGCTCTCGCAGCGCGCGTGCCGATATTTGTTATAGGAAGTACGTGTTCACAAACGGCTGCAGGAAAGCTGCGGTTTCTCCCGACCACATCCGAAATATATCATCCAAGATGATGAGATGAGAGCGCCATTAAAACACAATCTAATTCAAAATGCACCGTCGAAGTGTGTTGGGTATTTCTTTTTAGCCACTCACAGTGTATGCGTTGCCTTGTCATATGTCCCTGCGCGTACGTTGGAGATGATAACTGCAGAGAAAGCTGAAGCACTTCTCGTCTGCGTGCCACATGCGCTCCATACTTTCGCTTTCGTTCTTCTCATCTGTTAGAAGAAGCTGCCCGCCCCTTGGATCTAAATGTCTCTCCTCGCACGGGCGTGATGCAAAATGCGATGCTCGTTCGCCCGTGCTTTTGCGGATGTTAATTAACCCTTGGCTGTGCTGGCTGGCTGATAACTTTGCGACAGGGGTTTTGTTTTGAGCTGCATTCCCTTTTGCTTTTTTACTAGAAAAAATTTGCGGATATGATTTGCACTACCCAGCCCTTGACTGGGCTGGGTAGCGCGCTGGGTTTGAAATTTTATTCACAAAAATTTTGTCGTGAGCCATACTTCCTTTTGATTATTTAACTAGAAATAATTTGCGGATGTAAACCCTTGGCTGTGCTGGGCAACAAGCAAGGTGATAACTTTGCGACAAGGGTTTTGTGTTGAGCTATATTTTCTTTGACTGTTTACTAGAGATAATTTGCAGATGTTAACCCTTGACCGTGCTGTGCATTACGCTTGGTTTGAAATTTTCGAAAGGGATTTTGTCTTGAGCTATATTTTCTTTGACTTTTTTACTAGAGATAATTTGCAGCACGCTAGGTGGGAACTTTTAGAGACAGAGATTTTATCTCGAGCTTTACTTCTTTTTTCACCAGAGATAATTTGCGGATGTTAACCCTTGACTGTGCTGGGCAGCAAGCTAGGTGTGAAATTTTATAGACAGGAATTTTGTTTTAAGCCAGACTGCCTTTTAGTGTTTTCACTAGAAATAATTTACAGATGTAAACCCTTGCGGAGCTATTCTGCTTGAGCTATACTTCCTGCTACGTTTTCACTAGAAATAATTTACTTTTAGCTTTGACATAAACGTTGAGTTTTTCATGTGCTCAGGGAGATGGATATTGAGTCCATCAGAAATGATCCTCGAGACTTCGTTTGGTGCACATTTTTGATTGTTTCGATGGGTGGCATTTATGTTTTTTGGTTTTTGTTACTAGTTAGATTATTGTTCTTCAAATCTTTGAAAATCTTTGATTGGGTATTTTAATCTTTAAATTAAACAAATTACTTGATTTTCGTACCGGGTTAGGTTATTTAACTTCAAATCTCCTTTAGAACATTTTGTTTTCAATCCATGGTAAGTTATTGCCTGAAAGATATGAATATTTTCATAGACATGGTAGATTTATTTGATCAAACCAGGCTATGTTTCTACCTGCTCCATTAATTGGCAATATAAGTGAAGATATTTCGGTAACATCCTTTTATTTCTGTCTGATAGTACTGTATGGTAAGAGTTAATGGGCGTTGTGAAGTAGGAAATGAACAGGTAAAGTAGTTGATTAGTTTCTACTCCAGATTATTTCCCAGTCGTAGGAAATATACACCTTATACAGCATAAGACATCAAATTGACAACTCATCAATGATGGATCGAATATTTACTTCCGAAAATCGATGTGTGTGCCAAATATTGATTGTTGATGCAACCAGAGTTTATTTCAGACGCAGTTTGCTCAGTTGGCGTTGATTCCGCACTTAAACGGCAATTTAGACTAAATGTCTACAGTTTGAAACTCAGGACACAGCTTTGAGCAGAAATATACGACTTGTAGAGCTAATGTTTTTGCGTAGACCGTATTAACGCGGAAATCCTCAGAAAATTCACCTCCGTATCCTTGAATAACGTTTGAACAACGTTCGCTGAAAATATAAGGGCTCCCATATTTTGTCAAACGCGTAGATTCATTAATTTGTTCGTGGTGCACACAGATTTCCATTTATTCTTATATCGACAAATGGTAACCATTCGCATCATCAAAAGAACTAGGCGACATTCGACTCAGGTCCGTTTTGTCTGCAGAATTCAACCTGCAACTCAGTGATTGTAATGCAATTCCCATGACTTTCAATATTTTGATTATTTAAGTCATAAAATTACAAAAAAATGATATAAAATAAACAGTTTCTCAATGACCAGTACGAGGTAGGATTATGAAGGCGCAGAATATTAGTTTTGATCGAAATTTTCATTGTAATTGAAATGATTACCAAAAAAGAGTCAAAAAAGAGCTCCGCGTTGAATGTAACTCGTTGTATGGAATGTATTGGCTGCTATTTCTTGGTTTGCATTGACGAGGTTTTTTTACTTAAAAATTGCATTCATTAAACCTGCATTACACGAGCTCGTAATAATGCTCAGTTAACCCACGATTGTGAAACATGGCAAGCGGCTCTGGCGAGCAGACTAGCGTCAGAGTGAACACGTGTGTCTTGCTCAGGAGAGCTTATTTACTTAGCTGTTCATAGCTCAAAAGTCACCAGAAAGTGTTCCGATGTAGACTTGGCTGTAAATAAAGCAAAGAGAGAATCATGTCCTGTAACCGAGAGCTGTTGAGCATCATTGAACTCCACCACTTCTCGTTCTAAATAAGTTCAGAAAATTTCTTCTCTACACTTGAGCGAGAAGTTTAAAATGGTTCAGTTAGTGATTTTACTTAATAAAATATCAGTTTAAGGTATCGAACGTAGTGTTGCAATTTTGTTTTTCATTGCATGATAGCTGACTCATGTCTTGAATATGGTCAGCACTGATTTTGTTTACTGCCACATCTTACTGTGAAAGAACTCGCCCTTCCATTTCCATTGATAGGCTCTTGAGAAAATGACAGTTTTTAGATCCACTTCGAATCCCGCATTTAGTTTTCGAAGTTATTTCAAGTGAAGTATATTAGGAGCTTTGTAGCTCATAAGAAAACATATCTGCTTGATATACTGAATGTCACGTCCACATTTCCATATTCCGTCGTAGTATTTGTCCAGAAGGATAAATAAAATAATACAAATAAATTTTACCTCGTCTTCAAATCATAGTACTTCACGATGAAATATTTTTCTCCTTACTTTTGCCCATCCATAATTTCTTCCCCACATTAAAATTTTTTGAAAATGAAAATGCATTTCCCAAGTCTGATTTTTGAGAAACAACGACTTTATGACCCACAAGAACATCATGATCATATCTGATATGCTGTCATGAGGAGCTGTCCAACAGAAAGAAAACGATAAAAGTTTGCAACACGTACTTTATTAAGCGTTATAACTCGCTTTGTCTCAACAGTTTCCTTACCCGCGTTTGTGAGTGTTTAACTTTCGTATTAAACTTTCTGTGCAACGCGTTTTCTAACGTGCCTCAATTCGAATCAGCGCAAAATAGAGTAAGAAGGAGAACCACCAAAGAATTCATTACAAAGAAGATAACTTTTCTAGTTCACTGAGCGGTCAGGAAGATGAATACGACTATAAGACCGACGAAGGAAATTTTATGCTACAGTCATAAACCCATAAAAATGTTCGCTGTGATTTAACAAGAAAAAATTGATACCGGTAGTTCGTTTGGAGAAATAAATCCGGGGAAAAACGAAGAAATGAACATCTGCTCATTCTCTTGCAGTACGTATACGTTAAAGAGAAATGAAATGATGTAACTACTAGCATTTATTTTTGCTAAATTCTCATTGAAAATGTATACGAGCAGCTTTCAAACTTTAGTTTTGATGATCGATCTTTGTTGCCATTGACGTAAACTCTGGGCATCTGTAAATCATAATGATAGAAGACTCGTGGCAGTTAAGGAACTTATTTTTGAAGCCTTGAGGTAAAGGCAAAACTCTATAAAATCCTTGTTAATAATTTGTCACTGATCCGATCCAGCACTCTACAAAATTTTTAACAATTCGTCACAGATATGATCCAACACTCATAAAATATTTGTTAATAATTATCCGTCGTTGATATGATCCAACACTCTATGAAATCCATTTAATATAATTATCCGTCGTTGATATGATCCAACACTCTATGAAATCCTTGTTAATAATTATCCGTCGTTGGTATGATCCAATACTCTGTAAAATCCTTGTTAATAATTATCC
Organism: Platorchestia sp. MABIK; assembly: GCA_014220935.1. Taxonomy (NCBI): domain Eukaryota; kingdom Metazoa; phylum Arthropoda; class Malacostraca; order Amphipoda; family Talitridae; genus Platorchestia; species Platorchestia sp. MABIK. The sequence continues at coordinate 87,403 of JACJUY010000487.1, read as the reverse complement.
GTCGTTGATATGATCCAACACTCTATAAAATCCTTGTTAATAATTCGTCATTGATACGATCCAATACTTTATAAAATCCTTGTTCATAATTCCTCATCGGTACGATTGTCTTTGACCGTGACCTTTTTCGAGTAGCTTGACCTGCAAGTTTCGACATAGGAATTCAAGAAATTTTGGGCATGTCGTTCCTCTGTACCCACAATATTTCAAATTTATTTGATAACTTCACAGAAAAACAAATTACTGATAACTTATTGATGAAATTTTGTGAATTCAGTTTTTATAAATCAAGTGTAATGGTTTCAAATTGAAAGAAAGAGTCCATGATACTGATGAAGAGTTAGGTGCCGTTTAAATGGATTATAACGTATCTAGAGCACAACATTTACTTCAATCTTTTCAGGAGCTATAAATCAAAGCGGCCACATGAGGAGTTAAATACCAAAGTGACCTCTTTAGGAGCTATATATCAAAGCACCCTTTTTATGTGAGTAATATTCTAAAGCGACCTCATGAGGAGTTATACAACAAAGCGATATTTTATAGAGTTTTATTTCAAAGCGACCTCATTAGGAGTTATATACCAAAGTGAGCTCATTAGGAGTTATATACCAAAGTGAGCTCATTAGGAGTTATTTACCAAAGTGAGCTCTTTAGGATCTATTTATCAAAGTGAGCTCATTAGGAGTTGTATACCAAAGTGAGCTCATTTGGAGTTATATACCAAAGCGAGCTCATTAGGAGTTATATACCAAAGTGACCTCTTTAGGAGTCATCAATCGAAGCGATATTTTTCGGCACAACATATCAAATCGAGCGTGAGACGTAATTCAATGGCTCCCTGAACTATCGGCATCGCTCTCACTCTCCGCCTAGAAGTATGGGCCCATTTTAGGATAGGTAAAAAGTGCAGCGCTGCGGAGTGTGTCAGGGTTGTAGGCAAGTTTCTAACATGTCGGTCAGGGCTCTGGAGACGCTTTCCAACCTTAGAACACATCATACCAACATAAAGAGGCAAGTTACACTCCAGAAAAAATTGTGAGTCGTGGCAATCTAGTTTTTAAGCGTCTTATTATAGCTTTCTTGTTAAATATCTTAATCTATAGAGTCGTGGCAAAACTGTTGTGAGTCGTGGCAATCTAGTTTTTAGGCGTCTTGTTATTGCTCGCTTGTAAAATATCTTCATCTCCAGAGCGCAGATGTCGTTTAGAAATACTGCCCTTCCGTTCACTCTTGCTGTGTATTTCGTTTCTTTGAACCTTTCTCTTTCGTCGAAATGCACCTGAACTGATGATAAACCTTGGTTCGTTCACTCAAATCTCCACCCTTGTCTGGTATCTCTTAAAATTGGATCGCCGTCTTCCATAATTGCACAGAATTGAACTTCCGTCACTCGATGCTATTTCGCAATGCTCGTTTCAATCATTCGACGAAAAGGTTCGGAAGCTTTACAGGTCTTGCTTGGGTTGATTTCAACTACATTTAGATTTTCGTTCTTCACCATTATATCAGAATGTTAGAGTTAGTTGCATTCCACTTGTAAGCAACTGTTTCTACTTTCAAAGGCCTTTATATTAACAGATACTTCAACAAACTTGTTAATGTTAAAATGCTTGCGGAACAACATTTCTTGTGTTGAAATCGATTCCGCAAAAATTTGTCGAATATAGTGGGGATATTTTTGAAAAAATAGCGTAGGAATTATTTTCAAAACCTGTAATTCTGCAATAACATTCAGCTCTACAATAACATTCAGCGGTGATTATAATGCGCATTTCGAACGCAATAACTTCAATAAAGCGGTTATTTAAAGATGTGGCTCCCACCAGTACAGAGGGGCCAGAATCATTCTTATTAAAATACTTGTTGTACTGCACGTCTGAACGCTATGCATCGCCAAGATCGAAACTGTACCTAGAAGGTATCGTTCCTATGGTTTCCACTTCAACAAACAAACCGCAGGCTTGCGCAGTGGAATGCGATCGATCGGCCTCAAGCCTGGGTCGACAAAACCGTAGATTTGCATGGAAACTTAATATAAATATTGGGCGGAAGTGGGAGCCAGCCTGCGATTCCACCCTGACCCGCTTCATGCCTTTGTAATTAATTGTGGTGCTGCAGTCTTTGATAATGAAAGAGCTGCTGTGAACTAATTACAAGTAGTCGCTCGTGAACATATTTAGTTTTTAGTTTGAAATTGACGGGAAATGTTCCCTGATCTTTAGGAGATGAAGTGTCAACGTAAAATGAAGAAATGTAGTTTACGGGACGACAGTTTTAAAAGATATCCCAGTTCTTCGTAGCCTAAAATGTAGGTCTAAAGAACAAATCTGAAAACGAGAGCTGAAACGAATTTAACAGTTTCACCAGATTTTTAATTCAACTCAGAGACCAAGCCAATTTCGTGATTGGCTTCGCCCGAACTAATTTGAGCTCTCCTCCAAAAATCTGAGCAGTTGGCCCTCCTATGGCATGGTTTAATTCTGGCCTCTGAGACGCCGCATGTTGGTGTTGGCACAAAAACTTGACCCCAGATAAGGCGTCCGAGGTCAACCCTCGCACACTTTCTGCTGTATAAACTGACGAGGATAGACCGCTGCACGACAGGCACTTTCACTGAGAGCGCGCTGAAGGAAAGACACAACATGCAAACGAGCTCCGTTCTGACGGGTGGGTAGGGCAGATCCTGTTGCTGGAATGCCAATGTAGATTCTAAAACACATCGAGCTCGTGTTCCTGATCGCCCTTGTGTCAGGTAGCATTTGATGCGAAAGTCATGGAGCACCACTGAGGGAAAGAAAGAGTACAAATCTATTTTGTTGAACGGAAGGCTTCATTTTGCCTTATATTCTTACCACTTATCGGATCCGCAGACTTTGCAGTAAAAGCGACGTAATCTCAGTGCGTGCGTGCCTCAGGCCTGGAATATTTGGTCGAATTTCAGTCACGCAAGCATACTTGACACCGTATCATGAGGGCGAAAGAAATAGAATATCCACAAACAGCTGTTTCTATTAACCTAAAACTCTGATTTTTGTTCTACAGTGTAGATGCATTCCGAACACGCTGAATGAGCTACTGAAGGAATTCTAAATCTTGAGGAAAGGAACCGGCGAAATGGTCGAGAATAAACGGTCTATCCTGAAGGGTCGCACTTTGTGAAGCAGCCGAGGCTGGCCTGGTCAGGCTGCATGCCCAGTTTTAGCACCACACTAAAGTGACCTCGTGTACTGAAATAAATCTTAATAGAAAGTGTCGGTCGTTCTTTTGTACGCAAATAAGGTCATCATAGCCTGGCGAGCCTCCTGTAGAAATCCTATCCGCACCGTTGAGACGAAAATAAAAAAAATCAATCCGTTCTCGGCATTTCTATCCAAAATTATTTAGAAAAAGTAATGTATTCCCGAACAGATTTGACCTGTTCCGCAAATGTCAAGACAGTTGGTCGAGGGTGGGCGTCAGCATTTTACGTTCGACGCTACGGATTTGAAGTCACGGTCGTGCAAGCAAGGCAGATAACAAAAACCTGAAGCGAAATATGAGTAAAAGAGAAGGAAACTATCGAACAAGACAAAGCTCATTTGAAAAATCACTTCCATTTGTCGCAAAAGCTGTCGATTCCGGAGCTTAAAATCAGGGAGCTCATGTGAACTTTGCATGGCTCTCATTCCGTTCGTGGTTCATTACACTCGCGCCCCTTCACTTCAAGTGCACCTTTGGAGCTGGAACAGATTCTATGGGGGTCGTTTAAAGGAATTCACTGACTTGTCTGCATTTATGTAATTATGTTCTTGATTAAAAATCTGCAAGAACTTGCAAAATGGAAATTCGTAGCAAATGTAAGGCTGGTAAATCAATTTGTAGAATGTGCGAGGATTTTGAATTGGGTCTTGCTGAAAATTTCTATTGGATTAAAGACTTGTTTTTACTTGCACGTGCTGCATCATGGGTACGTGCAGTATTTTCGAGTGCGGTATTAAAGTTGAGGGAAATTTATATATTTCGAAAGTAGGTGTGGCGTTTTACTGGGTAAGATTGATTTTGATTTAGGTTAATTACTCTTCTCAATTTTGAGCGGCTTGGAAAGAATGAAATGCTCTCCGCAAGAAGATAGAAAAATTGAGGTAACGCATAAAAATTTCCGCTCAGTTTCACGGATAAAACGAAAACAAAGCTTAACTGCAAAAAAAAATCCTTAAAAGTATTTAAAATTACTAGAAAAAACACGTTTAAGATTGAAAAGTTAACGGGACAAAAAACTTCTCTGTCGATATAAGTAATGTTACGGTCAAAGAAACAAGGCTTATGATAAATTTCCAAGGGAAAAATACAATTACACGAGAGAAAAGTCTGAAATTGAAACTCGAAGCTGCACTATATCTAAAAGTTAAAACAAAAAATTTGTGCCGTTGAGCTTTGTAAAAACTTCTACTCGATGCTGTCGATCCTCGTAAAAACTGCTACTCGATGCTGTCGATCCTCGTAAAAACTGCTACTCGATGCTGTCGAGCTTCGTAAAAACTGCTAATCGATGCTGTCGAGCCTCGTAAAAACTGCTACTCGATGCTGTCGAGCCTCGTAAAAACTGCTAATTGATGCTGTCGAGCCTCGTAAAAACTGCTAATTGATGCTGTCGAGCCTC
>JACJUY010000487.1:70935-82291 GCA_014220935.1 Platorchestia sp. MABIK | reverse complement strand
TTCGTAAAAACTGCTACTCGATGCTGTCGAGCTTCGTAAAAACTGCTAATCGATGCTGTCGAGCTTCGTAAAAACTGCTACTCGATGCTGTCGAGCTTCGTAAAAACTGCTACTCGATGCTGTCGAGCCTCGTAAAAACTGCCTATCGATGCTGTCGAGCTTCGTAAAAACTGCTACTCGATGCTGTCGAGCTTCATGAAAATTGTTTTTTAAACTATTCCATCAACTGTCTCGAGCAAAACATTCATTAATACAAAATAATCACACAGTACTGTGCTAACGATACAAGAAACCTTAGCCATGAAACTTTGACGTGAGTTAAAATCAGCTTAGTTGAAGAATTAATGGATTTTGTTTTCCATTGCCTTTTCTTACTATCCAAAATTAGGAAGAAAGTTAAACAATTTCGTATATTTGAATGCAAGCTCTTTTAATTCTCAATAAGAAATCATTCCTAGGAAACGTTTACAATTACAATATGATTGTGCACATGAGCTGTAATGCAAACAGTGGCTGGTCTCTGTGGCCCATCATCCGGAAAAAAGTGCTCTACACTTTTCCGGAGCCCATTCTTTGTTTCTATTCTTCTGTGCAGCCGAATCTAGGCAACACTTTTGAAATCTTCTTATCGTAAACCAGCAATCTTTTCCCTGCACATGGTACATCCGTTTTACCATTGCTCTATTCTGGCCCCTTCAATAAGGTATCGGTATAACTCCTCTCCTGCAGATCAGAGACCGGCTTTTTGAGCATCTGAACACAGTCGTTGCCGGACATTCGAAAACGAAAGTTCCGCTATCAGTTTGGCTACTGGACGGGCTGTTGTTTCTGACCAAAACTTTTCGAGGTTCATTTATTATAGAATGAAATTTGAGCTCGTATTCTTTCAAGGTGGGAAAATGCTGTGTGCTCAAGTTTCATTTGAAAAAAATAAACTTGTGGAACTTGCAATCGAAAAGTAGCACTTAGAATAGTCAATTCGACAGAAGAACTCTCGCTTCCTGCTGTACAGGTACGACGACGTAAAATGATTGAAAATCCTGTTCCAGAACTCAGAATCATCGCAACTATCTATCTGTAATTAGTGCTATTTTTACACACATTTAAGATGGCTTCATTTATGTTAGGAGTGAGCAATTTGAAATCCACCAATTCGCAATGAAAGCACAACTCTTATTTTAGCAATTTTTAGGTACTTAATGCATAGTGTTCCTAACCACATGATCAACATCTGTGCAAAGTGAACGCCTGAACTTGAGACTATCGTAAAATCCATGGGGGAAATTATTCAACATTTGAATCATCGGTCGCTTCGTGAGCTCGCGAGATACTGATCACCATAACAAGGCCTTTAAGCTCAGCGTTTGTTGTAAATTTATTTTCTCGGAAGCAAAGAAAGAACAAAGCGCTTTTGCTAGTGGGAGTTTCTACCTGTCCCGTAATTTACGGTATCCGCTGATGAGTGTGTAAATTATGAGCGCACATTTGCTGTTCTTAAATAAACTTCACCCCCATAAAATGTACAGGAACGAAAAACTCGAAGGAATACTTATTGGATATAAGAAAGTAAAAATCATGAATAGAACGAAAAAATGGAAGTAATAATTATTATTGGATATAAAAAGGTACAAATAATCAGGGCTGGAACAGAGGCATTCAAAGAAATGAACATTAAATACAAGGCGGTAAAACCCCGATTATTTTAGAGGCCAGTATCGTTTTCATTGAGGTGTCTGAGAAATTACGAAAAATTAGGTACTTGAATCTGTTGTCCAAGGCGCGTAAAGGTTAGGGTGTAGCGGGCCGATTAAAAGACCCACCATAGCCGAGTTTAACTTTTGTCATTTATACTGAAGGTCTTTCTGTTATAGCTTTCCCTACGAGCATGTCATTTTGGGTTTCGTTTCCATATTGTGGCCTTGCTGACGCCCTGCGCTCGCACCTTCAAAGGTCAACCAACCTTAACGCTTAGAGTAGTCGGTCTTCCAACATGACTTAACAAATCAACTTATTCTATCACTTGTGAACTAATACCTAAGGTAATCATTTTTTCCATCTCTACTGAAAAAACATGGCAAAAATAGCTCAGTTATTCAATTTCATCTACTTCTATTTAGTAAAAATAAAATAACTATGATATTTTTTCTACTTCTGTAAAGAAAACATGACACCAAAACCCATTTAATTTTTTACACCACTGAGAAAACGTGACATAAATAACTCATATTTGCAATTTTTTTTCGTCTCACAGCCAAGAAAACACACAATAAACGCTGCAGTATTCGAACCGTATAAAGCACAGCTGGAATTATCAATATGCAAGAGGGACATGTCGGGCTGAATACATGATACCTTAACTACAATCTAAGTTCTGGATTTTCCAAAGTGTGAGACAGTGTGAAATTATGCTTCACAAGTTCTGCATAAAGTAAACGAAAATATGAATTTTGTTCAATGAGAGGATGAGTTAAAAAAAAAATGCTTCCTCGCTTCTCAAGTTGACGAAAACGTAGAATGATAAAAGTATTTTTAAAGTTGCATGTCTTATTTAGAAAGTTATTTAAAACTTAACTCGCATTGAACGAATGGTAATTCTAACTTAAGTTTTGAAAGAATACCAGAGTTAGCATCACTAAATTTGCTCTTCATTCAGAGTAAATAGACATCACAGCGCAAATATGTTGTGCGCTGCAGCATAATTTTAAGTGTGTGTCGTAAAACGTTACCAAGAAAAACTAAAACTCGAGCAAAAATGTTACAACTGCCATTATTTCCAGCTTTACCATCTACTCATACGTCCGTGCTAAATAATATCTTACGCCCATCTGTTAGTAACCACAGGGCCATCCTGTTGGAGAATGAAGTCAGTATAGAGTTGAATAAACTGACGATAATCTCCCAGGTACCATAGAAAGAAAAGAGCTCCGCCCCAACGAAGCACATAAAATTTCCAAAATTTCAATGAAGACACTAACTGACATTCACAGTCATCCTTTACCAGCGTCTGATGTGCGCATTAACGTTGTTTTCAAGCTGTGGTATTGGCCCAGTTGTATCGTGGAGACGTGTGTTGCGCACGCGCGGTTGGTGGTTGGTTGGCAATTGGCCCGTCCACATGACCTCAACCGCAAGGTGTTGCGTAACGTACTCGCCCTCATTCCCTCCTCATCGTCCTAGTCTTCTCCTCGAAGTCCTTCAAATTCACATAGACTGCGCGCTGCAAAAGGTTGCCTATAGTACTTTCAACGGTAGCAGATGGATAGCACTCCATCAAGGGACACAATTCTCAATCGTTGTGAAAGTCTGTGGTTTGCTTGAGGTTTCATCTATTACAGCTGTGAATATTAAGTTGTCAGATTCGTAGTCTACCCTGGCTCAGAGAGACTTATGATTCTCTGCTGCTTCAATAAGGAGCAGCTAGCGCACAATGTTGAACTGTTGAAAATTGGACGCAAGCATGCTTAATCCTGACTTACCTTAAAAAACGCAGAACTGCTATTTTTTACTGAAATTAAAGTATTAACGTTTTCAAAAGTATTCTTTAATGAGAGGAAAAGTCATCCTGGATAGATGTGCTCATTAATGTTGTTGAAAATTCGAACCGAGTTTTAGTCTTATTCAATCTCGTTAAAAAAAATTAAAGGGTTTAGAGAAGCCAATTCGGCTTTAGGTACAGAAAAATTTGCACGCATTATCTGCAGCTCCCAATTACAGACTATAAGAGACTCATAATGATTTAATAAATAACAGTTTAGAGTAGGCCTCCGTGAAGAATGAGTTCCTCTGTGTGGAGGTTTATTGGTATTCTGAGAAAAGCATAACTTTGAAAGACCCTGTTAAACTACACGTAGTTTACACGCCTATCTCTTGCCTGCCATCTGTGAGCCATGAAGGGAAGGTATGCATGTAATTGACTTCTTACAAAATATGTTTTACTGCTATGATAAGGTCAAACTTTTCTTGAACACAGCTCAATTATATAAAATGGCCAGAGTTTTTTAAAACACCTTTGTCATTTTGCGCTAAAAACTTGTTCGACGCTTCTTGCTTAAACTGAGTACGAAAAAACTCGTGGCATCTCTCAAATGAGGGAAGTATTGCAAGATTACTTTCGGTTCGTGGAGGTCTGCCTCTGAAAAAAATTCGATGCGAGCTCAGTGAGAGGGGCTGAGAAGTCACTTAAGAAGTCCCGTCACTGAAGGTGTTCTCTAATTACAATTGTTCTTTGCCTTGAGACACAAGCACTGTATTACTTAGTAGGAGTGAATTGAACCATTGTAGTCTGACTTTTTTTTAGCGCTTTGAGCTACTAATTACGCGATGTTAAGTTATGCTGCCGTTCATGCTTAAGGAATCTTTGTTACCATAGTTTTCTCACTCATGCAACTTAGCTCTTCTTGATTGATGAATCCAATGAAATAAATCAATCTAAAATTTTACGCATGCATTAAGAGGTATCAAAATATAAAACAAAAATGAAAAAATGAACTTCATCTCAATAATTAGAACAAGTGAAGGTACTCCAGAAAATTTATAAGTACACAGTAATTCAAGGAGCGTATGTCTTCCAGTTAGCGCCTTGCGTATATCACTGTCACTGCACTGGTTACGAAAGAAATGCTCAGCAAGTGACAATTATGATGTAAGATAGTTTGTTCGTTGAAGCAGGTTTCCTACAATTTGAGGGGAGTAAGTATGAGCTAAGTATGAGCTTAAAAGTCTCGTTCTATATCGTAATCTTTTCCACTCCGCTGGTTCAAATGAAGACGCCAGCGCACGCACCAACCGCACCGGCTTCACTTGACCCTTGAGGGGACAATTGGCCCTTCCAGCGGTCAACTTGTAAACGTCAAAGAGGCTTGCGCAGTTAAAATAACTCTGCTATAAAAATAACTCTATTTTGAGCAAATACCGGTTGAAGTGTCGGCTTATGCATCAACATAATGCTTGCCTTGTCTAGCAGGTTTTCTGAAACGGAGCTTGCAAATAATTATATTTTTATTTAAATCTAATATTCGAGGCTGAGGCTTGTTTGCCCTGAAGCCTTTCTGTTTTTTTAAGCATCTTCATTTTTCATGGGCATTCAGGTAACTCCATTTCGAAACTGGATTATCACTATCCCAACAAACTCTGAGAATCGGGACTTTCCAAGCTCTAAGGCCCCTTGGGATGAGCTCGCCTCGGTCTGCAAGGTCAGAAGACGATGGTTGGTTCGGCGAGGCGGTCCGTGCAGGGGCCGGAGACTGAGCCAGCAGATACCACCCATGACACAGCACTTTCGCTGACATGGGTGGATGTTAGCACCATCTATCGACCCTGTCAACATCACGTACGTAGCCGACAAGACTGCATGTTTGACGGGCAAGTTATCGTGCTTGCTAAACGTGAAAAACATCCGTAAGCGCTTCTGTAGCCTAAAGGAAACTCGGAGTTTTGTCGCGGTGACTTTCAATTGAGACGAAACTAGCATCTATTCAAGAGTTTAGTCATCGTAAAGTTGAAAGTTATACGAGTAGAGTTGTGCTTTTCAGAAGTTGAAAAAGACTGATTTTTTTTGTCGCAGGTATAAAGTGCGTTTTCTGGCAACATTTTAAACAGAATGCCAGTCGAAGGAAACTGTAAAAGTCCTCCCAGAACCTAACGAAAGGTGCAGCCTTCCAGTGCGCTCAAATTTCGTGCGTAAGAGTGTCAGGATTTCACGCAAAGTAAACTTTGCTCACAGGCCACGTAGCTGCTCCGGTAAACTAAGGTTGTTTGGAAGGACCTTTGTCACGCACGCGAAAATGAAAGCTTGCCAGCGTCTGACGCTATACACTATTGAAGTGTGTAGAAACCAAACGGTAAACAAAGAAAAACCAAAGAAAAATGGTCCGTTTTCGATAGAGTTGAAACGTGACATGTATTGTGACAATGGGTTTTAAAAATGTTTTAATCTGTAGGTTTTTCTTCACCCCCACGAAAACGACACCCGTAATGAAAAATAATACTACAATTCGAAAACTCTCTGCGGCTTTTTTATTCTCTTTCGACCTGATTTTCTGTTGGACGTTCTTCAACAAATGTTATACGTTCTGACGGAATGTTTTCGAAAATTTTTTACCTGTAAATACTCCATGGAGGCTCAGTCAAACATTAAAATGTACACGCCACAATTTAACTCTGTTCTAAAGATTAGAAAAGACACCCATGCAACTACTACGAAGTAAATCATTAATTTAAAAAAATGTAATGTGAACATGATTTAAGTTCCAAATGCTTCCACGTGTCGTCCATTTTAGTCCACGTACATACTTTTGAGCCCTAGATCACATCAATGAAACCACTCGTTTGATAATATACTTTAAGTTTCCCCATAAAAAATTATAACACGGTGAATACGGGATTTTAAATACCCTTTAAGTTCTCAATTTAATGCAACTATGCAGTTTTTAAGGACTTCTCTTCGCCGCTTTCTTACTGCTATGAGTGGTAATAGTCTATAAGCCGGTGCACCGTCCTGTGTCCACCAAACTCAGTTAACTCGATTGGCATAAATATTCTCGATTTCTGGGATTGCATGTTCATTGATAAGGTTTTAGTACCCAGTACCATTTAAGTTAGTGTTGTAAAACACTGGTGCAACTAGATGCTTATTTTCGGAAGCTTCTTTAGCCCCAAATGGACACTTGCTCATGACAAATAGATTAGTACTTCAAAGTTGGATGCAGGAGTGTTGCTAATAGGTGCATACTGTCATACGGTTTGGTTACTGACTCTACCAATCACGAAGAATGCAATTCATCACTAATTATGTTTTTTTAAGAAACGCGCATGTTTATGGAGAAGCCATCCTCCGCAAAAATGTTTCTGAAAGCTTTCAGTAGAGTAATTACAGGTAATTTTTTTTGAGGATATTTTATCAAAACTTGTAGCATTTTGTTGAGAAGGTTCCAACGAAGAATTTGGTAGAAACAGAATAAAAATACAGCAAAAAGTTTTTGATTTACATTATTTTCATTTTAGGTTCCGTTTTTTGTGGGACAGCCTGTACCGCATGGACCATAAATAAGTACACCCAACTTTAAATGTTAATAACTTTGGATTGGGATATTTCAGTTTTATGTTGGGACTTTAAAGGGGAGGAATACATTTTATTCTTCAAATATACAAGAAGAATAAAGTGTATTCTTCACCTCCCCACAATTCGGAGGAATTGCGGAATCGAATTATTAGTGAAATAAACTTTTTGAAAGACAATCATGATGTAATTAAACGTGCTATGGTACAAAAGTTGAACGGTCATTGTAATATTATTCTAAAAAACGAGTTATAACGACCCAACTTAATAATGTATCACAGAAATAAATTAATAGATACAAAACAGAAAAGTATACTTTTATTCAAAGTGGTCACCAGCTGCGTCAAAATATTTTTCGCAATTGATTTCAAATCACGTTTCATCATCAGAATTGTCTTTCAAAAAGTCTAGTTCAGTAATGATTCGATTCCGCAATTCTTCCAAATTGTGGGGGTGGTGGAGTATACACTTTGTTCTTCTAATAGCCCCACAGAAAACTGAAATATCTTAATCCAAAGTTATTAATATTTAAAGTTGGGCTTACCTTTCTATGGTCCATTCGGTACATTTAGTAAACATACCATAATGGATAAAATTTAACTTTGTCAATGTAGAGCGAAATATAGAGAAACATATATGAAAGTCGCCCTAGAAGTCGCTGAACTTATTCGAGCCCACAGGTAGCTATACTCTAGTTTGACCATTGTATTAGCCTTAAGAAACATTCTACCTCTGTATCACCTGTGGTAAATAAATTGTTTAAATTGTTTAATGTGTCTTTCTGTGGTTAGTTAACTCCAAGTTAGGAAAACCTTTAAATACTCACAAGCGTAGCTCTGAACTCAGATCTTCACGTCCAGGATAATTTTAAACGAATTCTTTTTTAGAAGTTGTATGAATGCACGAGTCGAAACTGATGATCAGTCCTTCGCTAGTACGAACATAGAAGTCCTATCCTTTAGTATGCACACGACAACGATTTATCAAGAACTGGCGTGTTTACTGGACACGTCGCCGTCAAGTCTGAGCTGAGCATAAGAAATCAATTGCACTTACGATGCACGTAGCTTCCGAGCCCACAAGCGATATTTTTGCACGCAAAGTTCTTTCAGATGTGGACTTGTTTTCAGCGCGCTTACAATGAGATCAATCCATGCGTTGATGACTGTGCATGAGTTGAACTTGGCATTATCTGAAGATGGAAAAACCCGAACGGGGGCCGAAACGAACTGAAAATCGCAACTACTTTTTTTGTATTATCATGCAATGCATCGCTGTGTGCCTTATTTTTGAGAGTGCCTGCTCCCAACAATAGGACGCTTAGCACTCAGCGGGGTTCAAGCAAACACTGAGGATGACTCTTGCGTTTTCGAATTGGAACTTGTCCGGTTTGCCTCGGCTGCTGCAGTCTGGGCAGGTTGATGGTACACGATGATCATGCAAGAAATATAACAGCGAATCGTTCCCTCCACTGTCACGGTGTGACGTGAACGAGACGCGCAAAGCTACTTTTTGCCTTCGCAGGAACGTTGAGCTAACCTCTTCAAAAATATCAGGGAGTGCTAAAGTGACTAAACTACATTGCTAAAGTGTCAAAACCACAGCTAAAGTGTCAAAACTACATTGCTAAAGTGTCAAAACCACAGCTAAAGTGTCAAAACTACATTGCCAAAGTGTCAAAACCACAGCTAAAGTGTCAAAACTACATTGCTAAAGTGTCAAAACCACAGCTAAAGTGTCAAAACTAAAGATCTGAAGTGGTAAAACTATTCAAAACGAGTTCAAAATGTGCCATCTTCCACAGAGTACGAACAATGGATGTGAATTTGAGTTGAAATGTACTTGGCCTGTCATTCTGGGAAGCCATTAATTTTGGAGTTGCAAATGTTAGCAAGCGAAGGTAAAACCGGAGAAAATATATCTGAAAAGACTCCAGGTAATAACAGTTTTCATCGCTGGTTTTCAATCATTGCTCCTTAAGGTACCAAATGCTCAAGGGGGGAGATTATTTCATAACTTTTAAATATAGTCTAAAATCATCGCGAAATTGGCTTCCGCGGAGACTCTGATAACTCATGATATTCGCTGCTATTAGATTATTTTCATCTTCAGTCAAATAATTCGATCTTCAATTTGAGTGTAAATTGCACGTTCAAAAAAGTTCACGCAAATCATTGATATGGGACAACTACTCAGTGAAACGGAACTGTAGAAATCCACGACAAAAATTTATCAACACACGATTCCTCTGTTCAAAACTCCAGGACGGAAATTTATCGAGATAAAACTTCCGAATACAAGACCGCTCGAGTCAGAACTCTAGATCACAAAATACCTGTGACACTACGCGACCACGCGAATTTTTACAACTTATGTAGTTGTGTTGTTTTTTAATACTGAAGTTTGGTACCCACTAGTACTGCAGTTNGAGTTTTCATTGTGCTGCTGACCGACCTGTAGTCACAAACTTCACAATTACTTGATTAAAACTAAATGAAGGAACGATCCAGTTAATGATTGCTATTTTCAACATTGCCTACAACAATTGGCTTTAAATTTGAGTTGAATATTAAACTTAAGTTTTACCTGCCGTAGTCAAAGTGTTAAGAGCCTTGAAGCAGTGCCGGCGTATACCGCACGAGCGTGCGGAGGCGACCGGGTCAATACATGCAAGAGAGCTCACGTAGCTGTCGCTGTGTGTATGTCACGACCGTCATACCGTGGTGTAGCAAACCGTGATGTATGCAGCAGGGGGAGGGACTGATTTAATGCGTGCCGTGGGCTCTCTAATCACTTATGCGAAACTTTGGCCATGTGGAATGGATCCTCCAGTGAAACGTACACTTGTCGCTTGTACGGAATTGAATATGATGGCTTGATATTTTTTGTGAAACTTCATTGGACTGGAATGCGAAACTTTTGCGTGCATTTTTCTCTAAATCACGTTGATGGTATTTATTTTCATTAATAACTAGTGCTACCTTTCTCAAGGTTACAAATAAGCCTAAGCCGCGCTCGTTGAGTCTGTTTTAAGACTATAACTCATAATTCATTTTTAAACCTAACTGATCACCTTCACAAAACGCGCAATAAATAGGAACAACAAACGCTTTTTTAAAACCCTACCAAATTAACGTATTCTGATGAATTTCTTTCCATAGTAACGGATTCTACTGAGTTCCAAGTAATAAACAGTATCAACACAATCTCAAGCAGCATTGGTCATAGAAAGATACCAGCGCGGTGAAAGCGTCTGGAGCGAAGTGTACTAAATCAATGGAGGTGCGCGTGAGTGGCCGCCGTTGGGCTGATGAGGCAGAGAGGGCACCGGCGGGCGGCATGCCAGCCAGGGACATTTCTACCAGAAGCGCTGGCGCTAACGCGTCATATCTGCACTTGCAGGTGCCTATGTGCAATCTCATTGCACGTATATGCATGCAATCTCATTGCAGGTGCCTGTATGCAATCTCATTACACGTATATGCATGCAATCTCATTACACGTACAGGCATGCAATCTCGTTGCACGTACAGGCATGCAACCTCATTGTACGTATATGGATGCAATCTCATTTCGTGTACACGCACGCAATCTCGTTGCTCGTACCCGTATGCAGTCTTGCTACACGTACATGCATGCAATCTCATTGCAAGTACTTGTAGGAAATTTTGTCGCACGAACCTGCTGAAAATCTTGTTCGAACCTGCATGAAATTTTGTACGTACCTGCTGGAAATCTTAGACGTACCTGGATGCTGTTTTGTTGCAATAGTCTAAAGAAAATCTTATTGTACACACCTCGGTATTACCTACACTCAAATTTGTTTTTGATTTCGTTGCACGTTTCTGCAAGTTCTTATGCTGTGAGCGTTTGTAATTAAATGCAAACAGGGCCAGTAACTCAATACAATCAGCGCTTGCAATTCAATGCAATCAGCACCGGCTTTTAAATGCAATCACCGAGTGCTTCAATGCAATCACCGAGTGCTTCAATGCAATCACCGAGTGCTTCAATGCAATCACCGAGTGCTTCAATGCAATCACCGAGTGCTTCAATGCAATCACCGAGTGCTTCAATGCAATCACCGAGTGCTTCAATGGAATTATCGAGCGCACCTCCAAACAATCAGCGCTTATACTTCGGTGCAATCAGCGCCTATACTTCAGTGCAATCAGCGCCTATACTTCAGTGCAATCAACGTTTATACTTCAGTGAAATCAGCGCTTATACTTCAGTGCAATCAGCGCTTATACTTCAGTGCAATCAGCGCTTATACTTCAGTGCAACCAGCGCTTATAC
>JACJUY010000487.1:18166-70856 GCA_014220935.1 Platorchestia sp. MABIK | reverse complement strand
TGCAACCAGCGCTTATACTTCAGTGCAATCAACGCCTATACTTCAGTGCAACCAGCGCCTTTACTTCAGAGCAACCAGCGCCTATACTTCAGTGCAATCAGCGCCTATACTTCAGTGCAATCAGCGCTTATACTTCAGTACAATCAGCGCAAATACTTCAGTGCAACCAGCGCCTATACTTCAGTGCAATCAGCGCTGATACTTCAGTACAATCAGCGCCTATACTTCAGTGCAACCAGTGCTTATACTTCAGTGCAATCAGCGCTTATACTTCAGTACAATCAGCGCCTATACTTCAGTGCAATCAGCGCTTATACTTCAGTACAATCAGCGCCTATACTTCAGTGCAACCAGCGCCTATACTTCAGTGCAATCAGCGCTTATACTTCAGTACAATCAGCCCGTGTACTTGCGTACATTCTGTGCGCACACTTCAATGCAATCATCGAGTGTAATTCAATCCAATCAGCACGTGTACCCCGACGCTACCAGCGAATTTAATACAATCAGTGGATGTACCCCCACACAATCATTGCTCTGAAACACATTTCACTGCTTGTACACGTGTTTCATAAAAACTCGTTTCTAAAGTTCAGAATTCTGCTACTCATCCCAGTATAGTTGAGTGTGAAGCCTTGAAGAAATTTCGGAGACGGAAATCACGACACAGTAATCGGGTAGTTGAAATTTAACAAGAGCTCCATTTCTCAGTAGGAAGTAAAATACAATCTGACAGAATATTTTAAAAATGAGCTAACATCACTGACCAATCCAGTTTTTAGTTTTTACATTTGATTTTGAAATTACCATCTTTCTTTTTGTTTTTTATGTTAGAAGGTAAGAGAGTAATATACACACACTCACTATGATGTCTCCCGACGCTTTTCTTAATTCGCCGCTTAGCTTTTCATTAATATCACCAGAGGATCCGCAAGGCCGGGTAAATATACAGCGCAGATATGGGGAATTGAACCAGGACCATCTTACCCAATCTGTTACGCAGAGCTCACTCGAATCACGCGAAATATCAGGGTAAATATCAAATTCTCCTTTAATGGTTAAACCTTACGTCTAAACTCACAGTGCCAACGTTCATTGGCTGTCATTATTTTCTCACACGATGAATTTCAATGATTTGTCGCACAAGAAGATGTAGCACCCCTGCGCTGGGTGGTATTTTCGTGGGTGGATGCCACACGGTGCATTATGGGAAAACTTGAAAGCGCTCAAACGAATGTTTTAACGTAATGGGTTGTTGATGTCTGATATTGATTTTACAGTTGTCTCATCGAAAAATTGTCTTATAGTTAGTCCTCGCAACAAGGAAAATGATTAAACCAGACAGAAAGCGTGAGATGTTCTATGATGGAAGTTTTGGAAGCCAACTCTTGTTTGCTGTGAGGTGTAAGGCATTGAGCGTGAAAAGACGTACATGGAAGTGGAATGAGAATAATAACAGATTATATCGGCGGTGTGATGGGGGAGTAGAAGAAACAATTGAACATTTTGTGCTGGAATGTAGTACGTATGAGCAAGAGAGGGAAAGAGAGTTTCATAAATGTGGTGTTTGAGCAGTATGGAGAGAATGAGTGGTATATCAGATGTGCTGAAGATGATTGTGGTATGAGCTGTCTTGCTGGATTGGATCAGGAGGGTAATTTGAGTATCATTGAAGCTACGAAAACTTTTCTTGTACGTGCCTGTAGTAAGAGACAGTAACTGGAACGAGCCTGTTATGCGGAGTGGGCTGTAATGACCCACCATGCCTGGGGATGGTGGTTTGACGTACTGGTTATCCCAGTGATGTCGTCCAATGGCAGCTAGTAACAAGGATTGGTAGATCCTGAGTAGTTTATTGGACAAGTCTGGTACACAGGCACTGAATTCTTTTGTGTGAATACTGTGAGCATTGCGGACGGAATTGTAGGCGTTACAAACGCCCGGACGCTGTCGGTCCTCAACTTCAAGTTCAAGTTCATGTTTGGAGGGAACATGATACTCACACAGTGAGGGAAATTGTAATGAGAGATTCCGGTGACTAAATAAGTGTCCTGGTGAGAACCACATCTCACATTAGAGATATGGTTCAATTGCAGGAATGAAAAATTACTAGAAATAGTCACCTCGACTCGCTCGTTCAATGAAATTGGACCCAAATTTGTTGTTAGCGGCCTCGACGTAAAAAAATCTCGTACATCTACAGTAAAATTCACTTAAATAGAGAGTAAGAAAGAGCACCTCAAACTTTTGATCTGCGTGAGCCCAAGAGACTCCACAGGCGATCGGAGAAAATGCCGATAAGTGCGAAAAATTTTATGTAATTTTCCACACGCCTCCCTTTTTTTAAATCGCCTTGAGCACATAATTTCGAGAATTATATGGTAGCCCTCCCCTCCTTCCTCCCAATCCATCTCCAATTCCCTCCCTCCCACTCCCTCCTCCCCAGTGCCACAGGGGACCGACCGGCCCCTTGATTGGAAATCCCAAAATGAAAAAACTAAGACAATTTTTGAAAAGGTATTTTTGGATTCAGAACTGAAATTCCCCTGTGTTCTCAAGGTCATAAAAATGTAAAATATTTGTACTCTTTGGGCTTCGTTTTTTAGAAGTTCCGATTCTACGTCGTAAGAAAACTGTTCCAGTTTTGCAAGTCAGTGTGCGTAAATAAGTGATGTTTTAAACAGCACGCGCTTCCAATAGTTAACAATCGTTTGTTGAAATAGGATTTCTCAGTTCTTTCAAGAATTATTCAGAGTTAGAACTCAGCAAAAATTCACATCGGAGAGATAAAATATTTCACAGGAAGTTTTCAAAACGAGATTAGAGAGATGTTATTTTTAACTTCCCAGCCTACGTGGCACAACAACTTTTGAAATATCATCATCCTATTTAAGAACTAGAATCTATTTAGTCTCATCTTATTTTCTCAGAAATAATAAACGTGAAAAGGAGGTGGCAAAATCCCTGAAAAACTACATAAAAGTCCTCGGATTTGGCTTACGAGTGCCGAGGTATGTTTAAACTTGCAACGGCTGCTGAAGTGCAAGTCATTTGAAATGATTTCTGAGGCAAAAGACTTCTGAGCTGGGAAAGAGAAACAGACGGTAATCAAGCAATAGATCTTCGCACTCTGAAAGTACCTTGAACAAGACAACTCGAATCAATGAAAATATTCCCTGAACTTATGACGCAATTCTTCGCATAGATGTATCGTTAGTTTGTTGTTCCTTGCAATCATCACTTTCAGATTTAAAAAGGCCTTCAAAACTTGTTCATCAAAACGTGATCGTTCTCTGTAAAAAAAAACTTCTCCAAAACGTGTTTACCAGCGCAAGTTATATAACTCGTGGGTTTTTCCCGTGGATGAAGGGTTTGAAAACCGCACTAAACTCATGGGAAAATGTAATAGTAGATACTGAGATCAAATCGAAGAATGAAAATAATTCGCTCTTTCATGTACTTTTGGCTACACTTTGCAAGAGCTGTGCACCAATGAGGTACTATTTTCTTGCAGACACAACTTTTAAAAGGCAAAAAGGTTGGCAACGCTTTTAAAAACGAATTCAAATTATGTCTTGAGGGTTATCTGGAATGAACGCTTATTGTTCTCATTTCACAAAAATATTATAAATCATGGCTCATTTCCGTCAATTAAAAAAATTAAATTATTCAAATTATTTGATAAAAAAACGTAATGTAATCCTGCGAAAAAAAATATTCACGTTGTTGCATTGCTCGTAAGATCATAATATGTTCAATAGATTCGGAAGTACTGATTTCCTTATTTGCATGCATTTCAAGTAGGCAAAACTTTTAAGTAGGCAGGGAAACCCTATGTGTCATCACCTGTGCTCAAACAAAGTTTGTCATCAGCAAGTCTTTAATTTGTTGGCGAAAAGACCTGCAATATCACATGAGAGATAATCTTTTTACCGCGAAGCTGGCCGCAAAGCTCTTGAAGTGTATTTCACTTCCAGAGATGGAGCCCTCTCACATCCCATCATCGAGAATTTGAGTATATTTTAATGAATGCCAAATGAAAAATGTAGCAATACCCCGACATGTGAATTTAATTCGCTCCGGAACATCCGTCACATGTTGAGTTATTACGTTGGCTCAATTATTCCCACAGATATGCATGTGAAATCGTTTAATTCGTTCCACAGTCCAAAAATCTACCATATCTCCTTAATAAACAGAAAATTACTCATGAAAAAAAATTCTTCATGTCGTGCAACTCACAAGCACACCACGTTTATGGTTTTCTACGATTTCTTGCTTGAATTCTAATGAACGCATTTTCTATTTCCTTTTTTCACTACTACTACCACTCGCACTAGACTTCTTGGGACCTATGATATTGGAATAATAAAAAAGAATGAAAATATAAAACTAATTAGCACTAAGAAGTAAAAGCCGATTACCAGAGATTTCTATGGAGCGAAGCGCAACTCTGAACTGAACTATCGGTCCCGTCATGAGTGTTCTCGCATATCGGGCTAACCGCGTAACTTTGAAGTCGTATGTTGGATTTTCCATCGGGTGTAGAATCGATAATTTGATCAAATTTTGCGTCGTACGTTGGAAAATTGGTTTGTTGAGGCAATCGTTTTCCGAGGTTTGACTGTACTTATGTTGACTAATAATAGCGCGCATTTGTCATGCACTAGCCCAGCCGGCAAAGTTGGCCGTGCCATTAGAAAATACAGTTTATGCAAAGAAAAAGACAGAAAAGAGAATAACAAAGGATTTACAATAAAGATGGCACAAAAAACATCATTGGTTCTTAAATTGTCTTAACATAAAGATCCTTAGTTGACTTACACACCTGGGTGTCGTAATATCCATGTAACTAGTCGAAAAGAATGATTGAGAGGAAAGCATGGAAAATGCAATCCCTTTGTTGCATAATAAAAGTTTGATAATATATGTAAATACATGTTGAAAAAAACATAATACCAGTGACGATGAATTGTTGAAAACACTCTTATTAGTGCGCACTTACATTGAAATAAAAGCTTAGGAACGTGCGATATCAGGAATTATTGTTAAAAAATAAAGTGTGTGGATTTGTTAAACTTTGTGTTTCCGATTTTGAGGTTTGGATCTGAAATTATCTTTACACTTCTACGAATCAACTAGTATGCCAATTGACGAGCTTGGAGAAAATAAAATGTTTTTATAATTCTACATATTTATAATTTTAAAATATGTATTATAGCTACATATTATTTCATATTTTCAATATTTAGTCATGAAATAAATTTACTCCGCTAATAAGACTCTCACAAAAGAGTTCACCGGAGTCAGAGACGTGAAAAGGATTGTTGTACAATGCAAACCAAAACATTTGCGGCATAATTGGAGCAATGCGTGAATTTGACAACCTAAATAACGATGTCATAAATACTCACGAGCGTAAGAAACGAAAAATTGACACACAAGGCTAACATGTACATTTTAGGACGTGAATAAGAAAAGAAAACACCATTGGCTGATAAAGTTAATGTATCAGATGAAATTACATGGCTTTTTAAAATTTTTTAATGTAGAGGTCCTTAGTTGATAAACATATATAGGCGCCATGACAGCCCATGTCAATGCTTGTACAAAAGACTGAGAAAAACATAAAAATATATTGCATAGTAAGTTATTTTTAATTTGATAATGTTTATTGATGAATGTAATAAAAGAAATAAAAAGATAAACACTGTTGGGTGAAACGCTATTGACAGTCTCCACGTACATTGACATATGAGCTTTGGCTTTTGTGGTCTCAGGGATTAACCTTGACAATGTTCGTAGATAATTTAATTTCAAAACTAAAGGGTCGAAATGGCAAAAATTCAAAATATATTTTCGTGCGAACACAACAAAATACAACTAATTCAACTACCTCAAAGAACGTGCTTTTAGCCCCAAACAAACTTATTTTGTTTCTTCAATAAATGCTTGACAATAATATAAGGAGATGACGTGTTAGGGACCGTAACAAGTTGATGGTTGATGAAAAAGAAGAAAGCTGTTTAAAGAATTAAAGTAGGTCGCTACATTTGCAGATTTGCAGTAACTGCTTCGTTTTAGGCGTAAGGCTTAAAAGTTTTTCTATCTCCAATATATAATAATAAGTAAATTCTGAAATGATTACTCGCAAGTGGCATTTGCACGGGCTCATAAAATGAGCTATTGAACTTTTGTGTCTCGCAGACATCCGGATGTTACGCAACCCCAGGCCGCACAGGCATGGAAAGTCCATGCCTGGAAATTACGAAAAAACTCAAAGATTACAGTTTCAGGTAACAAAAAATCGAACGTTCAATTTCAGCATGCAACGCTCAATTACCAAGAACTGCAGAGCATCACCGCAAAATGAATAAAAACCCTCAAAATTCGAAAGAATTCGAAAGGCTCTTTCGAATTGGGCTCAATCATAAAGGACTGCACGATGCTACCGCATGATATCTAAAAATCCTCAATCCTCGAAAAAACTTGAACATTGTTTGAAGCGGTATTTGCTTCAATTAATCACTATTTAGAAATTTAGTTTGGATGACAGTTTTATTTCCAATGCTCTCATTTATCCTCCCCAATCTCAAGTTCCGCGCTCATTACAGGCAATCACGCCGAAGGGTATGCAATTTTGAAGGTGGTGGCGTTGACCTTCAAACGATGACTGAATGTGAAATACTCTTGCGTGCGAGCACGGCTTAATGCTTGGAAATCCCAAATTCGTTCTGCTTTTTTCATCCTTGGTCCCAGACCAGAAACAAGTAATGAGTGCAACAAGATACCTCAGAATATTATTAAGGTTTTTAAGTCCCAATAAATTTGAAAATAAGGCTGCAAACTAGGAAACGGAATTTTTGTTGAAGGCCTACGGCCATACCAAATACGAGTGACAGCAGTACAATCATAAAGAAAGAAAATTATAGTTCTCATCAGATATAAAATTGTTTTTTCAAGTACAGCTTGACGTCAAAACTGGGAATTTGACGTGAGTGCTTTCTATCTTGAGACCAGAAATGGAAATATCAGCAAAAATTTTTTGCGGCGTCGAGCTATTACCTGCACGTAAGCAATTGAGATCGACCAGCTTAGGTGCAGGCAGGAGAGCTCGAGGCGTCGGAGCTGGGGTTATTATATAACACGCAAGGACGCAATGTTGTCTGTCCCAGAGAGCCTTAACTAGCTGCTGCATTTCGGCAGCCGTCGCCGTCTGCTCTCAGGCTCGTGAGGGAGAGGTGGTGTGTGTGTAGGTGTCGCTGCGTCGTCCTGGTGTCTTCCGAACGTTCGCGAGGCGTCTTTTGTGGATAAACCTTAGGGGAAAATCGACTGTTTGATATTCTCAGCATACGCGAGTGAAACTGTAGGCTATCAGAATAGCTTCTCTGTGTTGTGGTCAGCGTTTGAAAATCCAGAGTTCTAGATACCTGTGAAGATATACGCTCTAGAATTTCTAGAGACACGCTCACTGAAATTTGATGGAGAGTGTGCAGTATATTTGCCTCTAAGCAGCGGCTTTTTCTAAGAGGATACAGTGAATAAACGCGTCGAGGTTTGAAACTAAGCTCACGAGCTCGTTGTCTCTCGTACAAAGGAGATATATCTGTAATACTTACTGTAAGTTGTGTCCTGTAGTTTCGTACGCTGTAGAGTTGATTTTTCCACTGAACGAGAAAATTGGAAAAATGTGTTGATTTTGTTCTGCTAAGTCCTTCATAAATTTTTGACAACAACCTAAATAGGTCTCGTGAACCAACCAATGTAAACTAATTCCATTTCTCCACCTAGACGATTTTGAAGATTCAAAATTTAAGAACTCCACGTAAAATTTAGAATTGTGGACCGATACACGAATTTTAGTAGAGCGTTCTTCCAATAGTAAATGCAGTAAATATATCGTCCGTGGATGACAGAGTTGACCCGTAAGAACTTCAAACTTGTAAACACCGTCCGCCTCTTGCGGTGTGTGGAAGCAGAGAGTACGAGCGTGTCCGAACTAAGCGCGCTCTTAGAACATCCTTCTCATGATCATCAAAGCAAAGCTCCAAGAATATACTTCTCGCAACCTTCCGAATAAAGAACTCTCCAATTATATTTTTCTAGTAACCGTACGAACAAAGCATACTCTAAAAATATCCGGGTTACATTTGTCTCTTAATAAAAGTAAATTTAATTTTCGCCCGAAGAATCCCGAAGAAGTGAACACTTTTGTTACAAAGTCCTCAAAAATCACGCCAAGATGTGAATTCATAAAAAAGCAAGAGGCATATTTGAACGCTATTGCACATTACCATGCGTGTTACTTGAAGCATAAGTCAATCACCTGTAAATTTTCATTTTATTCCACTTATATATCGAACCCCTAAAATTTAGCGAATTAATTCAACGTGAATATCTGATAAAGTTTCTTTTGATGTGTACGTTAAGAATGAAAATTCGATAAATATTTGAACAAAATTTACACTCTTCTGAGATATTTTAAGCATTGATTGAAGCCGTTCTGAAGCCACACATAATATGAATCACGAAACCACGTCGAATAAAAAAAATGCAAAATCCTCTTCTAAAATCGATCCTAGATTACCCGATATCGGTGTAGCTGCAACCAACCAAGTCCAGTCGAAACCCCGCATAATGTGAATCATGAAATCACTTAGGATCAAAACACCTCAAATATCCTCTTTTAAAATCGACCCTATAGTTCACTCAAATTCGCAACCGACCAAGCCCGGTCGTACGCTCTTCAAAGCATTTCAGAATAACATCAGTGACTTCTACACCATCAAGTGATGATTGTGCCTGCGGTTTTGCGTCGAGCATAAATTCGTCAGTGATGCATGAGACATAGCAGAGACAATTAACTTCCTGCACGACTCAGCCTTCTTTAACAGCGCGAGATGAACTCAGAAAAGAGGTGCAGTTCTCCGGTTGCTGTGCGCAGATTCATGCGTGCTGACCTCGGATTGTTCTTGGTGTTATGCGCTTCGAAAAAAATTATCCATAAAAGAATCTGAGTTAGAATACATCAATTAGTAAATAAGATAGCTACGGTAATATTTTAATTTTAAAATCAAACTTAATGTTTAGGTGCTCTGGTGATTTAATCTTTTTGAGATAAAAATTGTCTCCGTAACATTGGTTTTCTATGGCAGGGTATGGACTTGCTACGATAAGATTCCTGTTGACAGGACGTGCGAAGTTTGGACCAGCAAGTTGTCACCACTTCGTGAAATATGACAGATCACATAATGCAGTCATGACAAGGGTATTTTTCAAGTATGCTTTTCTCGGACGATTATGAGAAGGATATTCTTAGAACGCTCTTTGTCCGGACGGCCATGAGAAGGTCATTGTTGGAGCATGCTATCTTAGGACAGCCATGAAAAAAAATTCTTGGAGCATGCGTGGTTCGGACGGTTATGAGAAGGATATTCTAGGAGCGTGCTTTGCTCGGACGGCTATGAGAAGGATATTCTTGGAGCGTGCTTTGGTCGGACGGTTATGAGAAGGATATTCCTGAAGCGTGCTTTGATCGGACGGTTTTGAGAAGGATATTCTTGGAGCGTGCTTTGATCGGACGGTTATGAGAAGGATATTCTTGGAGCGTGCTTTGATCGGACGGTTATGAGAAGGATATTCTTGGAGCATGTCCTATTAGGACAGTCATGAAAAGGAAATTCATAGAGCGTTCTTTGACCTGAACGTTATGAGAAAGTTATTCTTGGAAAATGCTTTGTTTAAGTAGGGCAAAGGACATACGTGTAATTCTCACGTGCTCGTCCCTATATACATATGTACTTCAGGCTTCAATTCATATGTAACCGAACAACTTATAAAGTTTATCATCGCGAACATATTTATTTTCATTGTAAAATGAAATACAGCAATCGATTGAGCAGTGAGTTTGAACTAGAGTCAAGATGTGTTGTAGTGGATCAATCAACACGCTTCAAGAACTTCAGCATTAGACGTGTAAACTTATTCATTCTCATTCAACTCAAAAAATTGAACTCAGAGAACTAAACTCATTCATTCATTCAACTCAAAAAATTGAACTCAGAGAACTAAACTCATTCATTCATTCAACTCAAAAAATTGAACTCAGAGAACTAAACTCATTCATTCATTCAACTCAAAAAATTAAACTCAGAGAACTAAACTCATTCATTCATTCTACTAAACTAAACTCAGTATTCATCTCAGAGAATTAAACCTATTCATTAAACTCACGGGAGTTATCACGTCTTGAAATAGTTAGTTGAAATACAAAACATAAATTTAAACACTTTTACCGAGTTCACATCGTCCTACTGATCGATACAGGAATGTATTTACTCGTAAAAGATGACTCTCGAGAACTACTACTGATGCAATACCAACAGGAAAATGTTATTACGCGAAACACGCGCGTCGTGCATGCACAGTTACCTGAGTTATATAATTTTTGTGTGTTTGTTTGAGTTATATAATTTTTGTGTGTTTGTTTGAGTTATATAATTTTTGTGTGTTTGTTTGAGTTATATAATTTTTGTCTGTTTGTTTGAGTTATATAATTTTTGTGTGTTTGTTTGAGTTATATAATTTTTGTCTAACATGGTACCGGCAAATTGGCTTCCTAGTTCTGTTCGTTCTGATCTGTCAGTATTTCTTTTACAGAATAAATCAATATTTTGTGAAGCTCATCAATGTAATAACTCAGGTTTACTTTCGAAGAGGTGTCGATGGCTTACATTTTGGTTCTAGTATTTATTTAGTGAACTGATGGAATTAAATTAAATTGTCGTTGTCTCTCTGATTGAAGTTTAGTTAGTATTTTTGCGGTAATTCGATGAAGCCAATGCTCTCAATGTAGTAGGAAATGTAGGATGAATGTCTTTAATTCCAGTCAACACAAAAGAACCTCTAGCGAGCGAAATACCGATTGTGCAAGTCTTTAGGCAAAAAAATTGAAACTAACTTTTTCTTTCATAATTGAAAATACGCTGCTATTAAATACAAATTACATTTTAATTTATTCGCTACTCACAGGAAATTAGAGTTGCTAAAGTTCCATCAACACTGACCACTTACCAAATGTCCTTTGTCACCTCTCTGTACCCTGACCAGAATAGGTTTTTAATAAGCTTTTCTTCATAGTCTTCCTGCAATAACCATAAGATAGATGAGAATGACACACGGGGATCAAGAATAAAACCTTTTATTCTACTCTGAAAAGTTCATGCAACAATGTAGGCTAAAGTAACCTGGATTCGTTTTCGTATCTTTCCGTCAACTTTGAATGCACTGTAAAAGAAATCGCACACACTAGAAAGAGCAGCTGAAAGAAGAGGCTTCTTGCAAACTTCTAGCAAAAGAGGTCATATCTTTCAAGTACCTTACGGAAGAATGAGATCAGCAACACAATAACCTACCGATAAGATTGCAGGATAGAAGAACAAAGAGGAACTTTCAGTGTTAAGTCGATATCTTGTTTGAAAAATCCCATTTTAGAAAATATTAGCCATGGAAGCTCTCAACTAGTTTTTTATACCACAGGTGCCGTTAAACAAAATATAGTCAGAAAGTCCCTAGGCTTTTACGAACTTTATTAAATCTTAATTTTTGATGTTACGGTATGATTCAGTTTCCCAGTTGTATGCAACCAATTTAAACTTGAATGAAATCTGGCTACCATAAATTAGAGGTCGTCGTTCGTCGTACCCGGATTTTGTTCAGGAACAATGCATTTTTAGTTTTTGCGTTTAAATAGCCTTAGACATGTATGTGAAAATTTTTTGACAGCTATTAAAATGTATTTGATGCCTACAAGGTATTTTTCCTGGGAGTCTGAGCTTTATAAAACAGGGACTAATGAGACCCAAAACATGAAAGAATTTGCAGTTACCTATGAATAGAAATTGATTGATAGCTACGAACTCATTCCATTTCATATCTCATACCAAAAATTAATCGAAATATACGTGAAAACGAGTTGCTGAATTCTGTTTTTTTTTGTACGTGGTGTACCTTTTTGTTGGAGTCTTTAAAAACACGATACATGAAGAACAACATTTTGACCTTTATGCCTGATATTTCTGTGCTACGGTAATACGGGAAATGTAAAATGTGTACAAAATCTATGGGTGTATAAAATATGTACTTGATAAATATGTACACGTGGAGTCGACCTCACTTCTCTAACTACCGAGTTATTCTTCGAACTGTGTTACAATCGTTTTAACTTGCACAACCGATCGCAAGTGACCGGTTGCGATGCAGCCAAGGTTAGAGAATGGTCTCCACTACCTGCTCTTCCTGCATTTCATCATTTTACCCTAAATTGTATCATTTTTTCATTGCTAAATCAATTTCATGGGCCCACTCAATAATTAATATTATTTTTTCTTTTTTCCAGAGAACACGAATGGTAAAGTTAGTTTTGTGTAGGATCAAATAGATAAGTGCTATTAGGAGTTTTTATTGTCTCTAGTGAAAGAGCTCTAGAGGTCAACTCTGGGCCAGAAAAAGTGGAGCATCTCACCAAAGTTCAACAAACGAAATCTTCAACTTTAGACATCCAAAAACATCCGTCCTTTTGATCTGACCTGATCACAAAAACCCACAGAAAAACGAGTTCAGACGACTAGGAAGTAGTAGCATCTTTTTACAAGCGAGCTTCAATTAAAAAAAATTCAGTGCTCCATTCACCCAAACGTGCACGAGGTCACTAGAAGAATATCGATGGTCAATTTTCAAGAAGAAAAAGGTCTACGAAAATTATGACCATACCTTGAATAATTCGTATAATAGAAATCGACCTAAGTTTCACGGTACCTGTATCAAAAATTTTATAAATTATTTTATATTTAATAGAAAAGCTCAAGCGATAACATGGCTCCTAACAACACTGAAAGCCGCAACCAGGTTGGATGGGAACAACTTGTGGCCCCGTGCGGAAGACGTAAGTCAATATTTTAATTTCGGGTAAGGAAGTTCGTCGTGTTATCACTGCTTCTATCTTTATAATGAAAAGTGTTCTTTCCTTTTTTTATCATTGGTTTTCTAAGTATGATATTTCAGTAGACAACGTTAGGTGTTTGCTGCTTCAATCTCAATAACATAAGGTGTTCTTTCATTGATTCCTTGTTAGTTTTCTATGTATGTTATTTCAGGAGAACAACATGAGGTGTTTGCAGTTTCTATCTTTATAACATAAGATGTTTTTTTACTTGTTTCCTTGTTTTTTTTAATTTCTAATTTCAGAAGACAATGTAAGATTATTAAAGTTTTTTCTTTTAACCATAAAATATTCTTTTTGGGCTACTTTTTAGTTTTCCGGTTCTGTGATTGTCATGCACAACTTGCTGTGAGTATGGCTTCATTGCCACATTAAATATTACTTTTCTGGCAGTTTGTTGATTCTCTAAGTTTTCATTTTTGTGTGTAAAATACGGTGCATTCAGTTTATCGGACCATGTTGTTTTTCTGGTATATTGCATTTTCATACGAGATAAAACTTTCTTGGCTTCTTATTTTTTCAGATTTATAAGAAGAAATTATTCTTTAATTTTTATTCCTTCTAGATTTACTGAATAAGAATCCTAATTCGACGATTTTAATCACGTTGAACTTATGTCTTTGCTTTGTTACATCAAATAAAACAACTCAAATGACAGTCTTCTTAGCGTTACCAAATAGAAGCTCATTTTCTTAGTTTCTTTTTACAAGGGATTTAACTGTTGTTTTTTCATTCATGATTGCTATTAATGGTGCACTCTGAAACTGAAAGGTATACTTGTATTTAACTCGCATGAGTTCTCAAATTAAACAATTCAGAGTTTTCTGCCTGCGTCTGCGACTAGCCAACCGCTGGAGAACCTGATGGAGATTGGTTAGGTCAGGTCCGATGTATTCAAGTAGATTTGAATGGCGACAGTTTCAAATTTCAACTACATGTTTAATGATTCAAATATAAAGCTCATTGCTCATGCACTTCACGCGAGCGTTCTTGAAAAGCAAAAGAGCCTAGGAAATGGGTGCAGTAAGGTTACAAGGCTCTAAATTATACCTGCGACGACGAACGTCAAGTTCCGCAACTAGTTACCTCACGCCAAGGTCTCCTGTACATGGAAATATAGAAGGCGCTTGGGGCTGCGAGCGACAATGATAGTTGATGATAGCCAAAGTGGTATCATGGATACACACCAAGGGCGGGGTTTTCAATAAATTCACGTTTTCGTAGCAGTACAGGTCACAGAACACTTACATAAGTAGTATATACAATTGCTTGATAATTTGGTACTGGGTTTCCTTCCTCTTCGTATGGTAAAGTAGAATATTTTCTTCTCGTGTTTCATCTATGAGATCCCAACAAAAATTTTTCCTTGAGTTTCTCCCTTCGTGTACTCTTGATCTCACTTTAAGGCAAATTAATTAAGGAAAGTAATTTTTTTATATGAACAGAAAAAAGTGAACTTAGAATTTCCGAAGACGTCAGATGAGAATACTATGAAAAGTTGACTGTTCTCCTCAATCACTTCAACCAAACATTTAACCCAATTCTTAAAAGTACTACCTCCTTTATATTCAACAAAATGAAAATTTTTCAGATTCGAGGTCGTTAACAAACCAAACTCAGAGGTGTACACTTTATCACGGTCTAATGCGCAATAAAATTCCTATAAAATCTTAAATTTTTAATTTAAAGAGCACATTAAACCACACTGTTGCTGTGTTACTAGGCAAAATGATGAGAAGAACACCGCAACCTGTGCAGAAATTTGCTTTGCAGAGCGCAAAACAACTCCTCTCGTGATTAGATTAGTTAGAATAACTCGGCCAGAATGTGGCTATGAATGCTGCCTGCCTGGTCTCGTAAGGGTTGCCGTGCTCGTGGTGCTTTATTTCCTTTCCTATTATTAGATTACGGACAGCCGTGTCTGCTCTGCTAGCATTGTGGACAGACTGGTGAGACAGACTGACCCGAATACTACAGACTGATGAGTGAGGCAGACTGTGCTTCACCAGAGACTGGTGAGACAGACTGACGCTCTGCAGACTGATACGAATACTACAGACTGATGAGCGAGGCAGACTGTGCTTCACCAAACAAACATCGGCATCTACGGATGCTTTATTTCCAATTGAAGCATGATACATATCACCTTTTACATTGGTTTTTCAAATGCCTTCACCAGAGACTGGTGAGACAGACTGACGCTCTGCAGACGGATGAGTGAGGCAGACACTGCTTTTTTAATTTCCAATTAAAGGATGAGATGTATTTTATGCGGTATGATTTAAAAATATGTGCGCATGCAAAGCAAAAAGTGGGACTGATTGAGGAGAAGCCACTCGAAAAACTTGAGTTTCAAGTTTAAAACTGATTGGTCAGCCAAAAAGACAAGAAGAGAATTTAATTTCAGTGAAATATGCTGGGAGTCCACGATGGATGAATATTTTTGTTCTCCTTTTAGAGTAGTATACTAAAAAAATGAAAGTACGCGTGCCCCTCAATACGCGTGACTGCTCAAAATCAAGAGTTCAAATTAAAACCTTTGGTTTGAAGAGCTCAAAAGATTAAACGACTATGAAATTGTACTTGCATGAAGGCAATGAAATTTAAAAGAATGAGTTGGGGTGCTCTAGTCAAGCCTCAATTAGCCTCAGGAGCTGAAAGCACAGTACAGCACGCAACAGACGGGATGCGTTTGCGCGCACCGTGGGCAGGCTCACCAGCGTGTAGGAAGCAAGCGCCAGAAACACTTTTTTTGAGGGCGGCCGCTGGCTCGCTGTGCTCGGTTAACGTGTGATGCGCAAGTCATGATACTCTGCACGTGAGGCCTCAAGATGCAGCAACATCTAAGTTTATGATCTTATGAAAATTTTTGTGCTTATAAAGCTTTTGTGCGTATAAAAGTTTTTGTGCTTATAAAAGTTTTCGCGTTTATAAAAAGTTTCTGTGCTTATAAAAATTTTCACGCTTATAAAGATGCATGTGCTTATAAAAGTTTTAGGCTTATAAAAGTTTATGTGCTTATAAAAGTTTGTGTGCTTTACTAAAGTTTCTTGGATTATAAGAGCTCATGTGCTTCTAAAAGTTTACGTGCTTATGAATAGCAATGATCAACTGCGCATGAAAACAGTGGCTTTTAAATTATGGGCGCCAATTTCATGACAGATCTTTTACAGTATAATCGGTACTGTTGGAATGTTACTTGTATTGAAAGATGCTGATGTCAGATTTTGATTCTGCTCACAAATATTCTAAACGTAATTTGAAGAATAATTTGTGCATTAAATGGCATTGCTTATTGACATCTTGGAAGATGACGTGGATAAAGAAAAGCTAATAGTTTTGATAAAACCTAAAGTCTTAACTTCAATAGAAGAGTAGAGGTCATCCAGTCACTGTCTCGGATAACGATTTCTTGTCACTTATACCACTAACTCTTCGGCTACGAGTAGAATGCTCGTTTGTTAGCCTCTATGATAGAATTGTTTCTTTTTTGCCCTTGCACACGTCATGGTACGTCAGACATTGCAGTACTCTAATGGTCACATGAACAATTCAATAAACGACACAGGATATCACTGGCATGGGATTATGATTGCACCTCTAGCCTTTGTGCCACACCAGCCCCGCTCAACAGTATAGGATCCTTGCATGTGAAGAACAGAGCCAGTCTAATTTGCTGATCAGCTCGAGTGCCTCCCTGCGACGGCTCATATCGATTCTGCTCCGTGAGTCGTGCTCGGGCAAAAAGCCTCAGCTCTGGAATGAATAATTACTAACGGTAATGGCTGGTGTTCGCATCAGGAGTATTCCTGATACGAACCGCCTGAGTTGCCTGGAATGAACCCTGGAACCGCCTGAGTGGCCTAGAAGGAACCCTGGAACCGCTTGAGTTGCCTGTAATGAACCCTGGAACCACCTGAGTTGCCTGCAATGAACTTGTAGATACCTGAGTTGCCTGGAATGAACCATGGAACCGCCTGAGTTGCCTGGAATGAACCCTGGAACCGCCTGAGTTGCTTTTAATGAACCCTGGAACCGCCTGAGTTGCCTNTTGTAGATACCTGAGTTGCCTGTAATGAACCCTGGAACCGCCTGAGTTGCCTGTTATGAACTCTGGAACCACCTGAGTTGCCTGCAATGCACTTGTAGATACCTGAGTTGCCTGCAATGCACTTGTAGATACCTGAGTTGCCTGTAATGAGCCCTGGAACCGTCTGAGTTGCCTGTAATGAACCCTGGAACCGCCTGAGTTGCCTGTAATGAACCCTGGAACCGCCTGAGTTGATTGGAATGTACCCCCTGGAATGAGGCAACCGCGTAAGTTGTTCCAAATGTGCTGAATAAAATGAAAAGCAAGAGATTTTCACTGATATATGTATTGGTCAGTCTGTGCTATTAGGAAATTATTTACATCATTGCAAGTTGAGTATCATGCTCGTAATCAATGAAGTCCTGTGAACCTTCAGAAAAAACTTTATGTTCTTCGTGATGATTACAAATCTAAAGCTTCCTTTGAAGGTTGTTTTGACATTGTTTGTCTTCGTTAGCGTCCTTGTGAGGTTTATGAGGTGCTCAAAACTATTCTCGATAATAGCTTCAATGTAGGCCAGTAATGTTTCTTGCGAATGGTAGAAGCTATTTCGCTATTGGTACGCATTTCAATCCTAATGGTCACTTTCAACTTGTGTTGCTGTCGTTTAATCTCTTTGTGTACCTCATAAAATTTCACCGTCGGCATTACTTCTATTTGCGAAAATTAGTACCTGATTCCCTGAAATTGTTGTACGACCTTATGGGGATAAGAATTCGTAGGAGCAGAAACTTTGTACCTACGCTTTTCACAAACGTGTTTAGGTAGGTCGCGTAAGACTTTTAAAAGAGATTCAAGATGCTTTGATGCCCCAAGGTGCCCTTACAAAAACTCACTTTTTGCAAGAAATGCCGGTATTTGAGATACGTGTGGGAGTTAGAGAGTAACCTTACTTTTTTACAGACATTCAAGGATAAGTTAAGCAAGAAATCTCTCTGCGATATTCAAGATCTTGGCAAGAAAAAAGCTGCTTCAAAAAATACCAAGAGAAAAATAGTCGTCAAATTTACATTTTAAATTAGTACAACTTGTCGACCTGCGATAAGAAATGACGTTTCAGTCGGCAGCAAACATACGATCTTAGTTTATAACTTACTTCAATAAATTTGTTTTTTGCTCTTTCTACGTAAAGTATTCATTTTCATTCTACGAGAAAGATGTCATGGAGATGAAAGCTTTGCGCTTGATGTTCTTTCCGAAAATGGCAAAAAAATCTGAAAATCGTCTGATTTGATGAAGGTTTAAATTTATTTCCAACAAAAACAACAAAACAACAGTGAAAGTAAGCGTACCACATTTTTCTTAACTGACCTTTAAATGCATTGGGGCCTTTTTGACAGAAGTTGATGATGGAATAATAAGTGAGAATCAGCCATAACTGTTGGTAATAAGTAGAGCATCTTCATTTCATTCACGGGGATTAAGCTCGTGAATACAAGACACTCTTAAAAGCACAGCCTTTCACTAGTGGGCTTCCTAAAGTATGAAATTTTAAAAAGCGCAGGATTCCTAAAGTGCTTCATTGACCCCCAAAGGTGCAGATTTGAGTGAAAACGCAACGTATCCATAATTCTAAGATTCCTATTCAAAATTGGGGCTAAAAAATACATCTCACATATATTCACAGCTTCACACAGTCCAATCTACAATATTCATTCCACAAAAGTGATCATTGCTTTAAAAATTATATTGCTGCCACATATTTTAGTATCGTTTCAAGTCAGGGCTAAATTTGTATCAAATTTTCTAAATCAAAAGCTTTAATTTATAATATTGCCTAGATTCCAGCGAGTACTGATCACTTCAATACTTCATTGTCAGCTTATTGCCACAAACTGGGCGTTGTGCTCAGTGTAGAATTCGTTTGGAAAAGGGTTAAATCAGAAAACTTTGATGAGCGAATGACATTCGCATTCATCATGGGTGGGGCTAAACAAGTTATTAATGAGTCAAGAATAGAAAATGGGAGATTCATTGTGAGAAGAGCTCATAAAGTGTTCTTCTTCCTAGACCTTTATTGAACGATTCAAGAAAGGGGCACTTGAATTTTCAATATCACGGAAGCAAAGTTCCAAAATTTGTCAATGATCGTTCTTCGGTTTTCTGATTTACGAAAGTATTGTTATTTTGTTCTAGAATCCACCTTCGGTGGGACGTAGAGATTCCCTTTGAAGCGCTAGCTAGCAAGCCGATCTACTCTTACTACCACTAATGTTACTACATTAACTACTACGACAACGACTGCTTGTACTTTAAAAAGATAAAACTAAAAATCGCACCGTCGATGATAGCAACAACGATGTTCGAAAAAGCTTAGCTGGAGTGTTTGGCGGGAGGGACCTCCTTATTGCGATGCACGATGCGCACAACAACTAAAACGTGTCCTTCTATTGTTTCAAATATTTGACATTCTCATCAGCCCCTATCGGGGGCGGAAACGAGACGAAGTTTTACTTTTTGTAGAAAATAAACCTGACTTCCTCTACAATTTTAAACCATTACTATTCTAGTCAGGTTTTTGTCTTCCTTTCGGTTAGAAGGTTATGAGAGACAGGATAAAACACGTCAATATTTAATGTAGGCCAATGTCATGTCCTCGACCAATCTCTTCTCCGGTCTCGTGAAGAAATTGTATTCTTGCTCATGAGCGTGCTTAGGATGTCAATTCTGTAGAATGGTTCCAGAAATGCAGTCGGTGAACCTCCCCTTCTAACTGCTCTACCCTTGAATAAAATTAAAAGTGGCAGATATTTATATAAACGTGAGTGCTCTTAAAACGAATTCGGTAGTACGTAGGTGGCGCCCGACCTAAATTTTAGGTTCGATTAAGGCTTGGAATCAAAGCAAACTTTAAGAATGCCATCAGAAGGGTTCCATTCCGAAGAAACTTGAAGAAGCATGAATGATCTTTTTGTTGACCTTTCCATATTTCTATAAGTAGTGTTACGGTTTACTCGTAAAACAATAACGAAAATAGACTCCAACAAGTCGTTTGAAAATCATTCCATCGTACCATAAGCGTAGTTTTCCGTACTTAAATTGTACGTGTTTGTTTACAATCTGCAACCATGCGTCGGCTTCCAATAAGATCGTTATTCAAGCGATCGCTTCCAAAGTTCAAACACTGAAGCCCTTTCAGTGAAGCAATTTCTTTCAATTTGAAATTATTTGCTGAAAATTGGCTTATATTTTGTTATTGCGTCAATTGTGAAACTGTTTCCCTTCCCACATTTCCGCAAACGAGTAACCCAAACTTGAGTTAAAAAAGAGAATACATAGTAACAACTCTGTGGTATATTTGTATTTCTATCATCATCTGTACTACAATTTAAACTTTCTCGACTCGCTCGAGGGAGTTGCGTGGTGACGTACGCCATGTATATTTAGTTTGGGTTTAGTTTTTTGCGTTGACAGTTGACCATGGGAAGTTTGTAGGGAATGTTACCGAATCATTTATTTTTGGTACTAGTACTATCAGGTTGAATTTAAAAATTAACATTGAAGAACACTGAATTCTTATACTTTTTTTGTTGTAAGGAACTGAATATGTGCGCTTCAACAGGATTTAACAAGTTATAGTTCATTTATCTTCTATTCAATACGGCTCAGTAAAAACGTATGATTGAGGTTGTTCCGATTTCAAGTTTTTCAAAATAAATAATTTGTCAAGTTGTAGTTCATTTATCTTCTACTCAATACAGCTCAGCAAAAACGGAAGACTGTTTTTTATGCAGATTTTAAGTTCTTCAAAAAGAATTTGCTCTTAGAGCTAATTCGACATCCTTGTCCTAGAAAAAAGCTCTCGCTCCAACTGGACCCTGTGTGGAAAATTCCACTCTTTGTTTTCATGTCCTCAAACTGAGATTAGGTATTTTAAAAATGTTTGTGCTACAATACCTACATAAAGTTGAATCCATGAGAACTAAACTACATGCTGTAGAGACTTTTGCAACGAAGTTTACTCATTTTTGAATTCTCATATACGAGAAAATATAATTTTTTCGTTGTGTCCAGTCATCAGAAAGTGTTTTGTTGCTAGATAGCTTGGCCAATTTGAGCGACGCTGGTACGTAAAGGATGAGTGAACGCGCCGTCAAAAAAGACGTCTAAAGGATTATCTCCTCAAGCCTCATTTAAATTTAGAAGAGGTAAATCATTCAAATGAATTGTGCATTATATGACATCATTTATCACTCTCTCATTACATGTACTACTGGAAGGATGCGCGTATCTGTAATACAGGCTTCACTGCCTCTCCAATTTCTCCCTTTATTAATTCTTCAAGCACTCACACGTGTGATGAATTTTAGTATGAATGAATCTCGATGCTATAAAAAGAACTGCACCACAGAAACAGCAATTCAAAGCCCTTATGTTCAGGAATCCACAGCTCGTGACGTTGTTCAGACAATCAAGATACTAGTTGTAGTGTACAAATTCTTGACTCAATTTTGTAGTGCTAGTAATTTCCGGATCTGCAGCGCTTGCGAGAGAGAGAGAGACGGAAAGCAACCAAAAAGCAAGCAAGTGCGTATGACTGAAAAAAGGCTGGCATGCCACCACGCAACAACCGGACTGGCAGCCCGGATGGACAAAACAGGATTGAGCTCTGACTCCTACAGACGTTGTAATACGACCTACAATGTCCCTGTAATTTGGAGCTGCTTTGGAGAGTCCCTTAAAGTTCAGCTCTGACTAAAACAGTCGCTTGTAGATCAGTTATGGTCTGAAGAGTTACCTAACGTTCTGTGGGGGCTTAAAAAGCTATCTATTATTGACCTCTGGCTAAATGAGTCACCTATGATTCAGCCCTGGCTATAAGAGTCACCTATGATTCAGCCCTGGCTATAAGAGTCACCTATGATTCAGCCCTGGCTATAAGAGTCACCTATAATTCAGCCCTGGCTATAAGAGTCACCTATAATTCAGCCCTGGCTATAAGAGTCACCTATAATTCAACCCTGGCTATAAGAGTCGCCTATAATTCAGCCCTGGCTATAAGAGTCGCCCATGATTCAGCCTTGGCTATAAGAGTCACCTATAATTCAGCCCTGGCTATAAGAGTCGCCTATAATTCAGCCCTGGCTATAAGAGTCGCCTATAATTCAGCCCTGGCTATAAGAGTCGCCTATAATATACTTCTGGTTTAAATAGAGCCATCTATAATCTAGCGCAGGCCTGAAATTTTGATCCCGGCTCATCGCGTGAGATAAAATTTCTTTTCATTTTTTAATAAAATTAAAAACAAGTCAACTAGATTTGATCATAAAAAATATAATTTTAAAGGTGCGACATGAATATACAGAAATTTAAAAGTTTCGAAATTTATGCCAAAATTTACGATGCTGAAATAACACTTGCTGCATGCTCTCTCAAACTACTGCATCAGGCCTTTTTAACATTTACCTTCAGAGCTGTTAAATGCCTCCTTTTTTTATGCACTTCTTCCTTTAAATGAAGCGCATGTAAACTAGTAGAGTGTATCTAGGATACGGGGGTGTATCTAGGATACGGGGGTGTTTCTAGGATACGGGGGTGTATCCTGTAGACACCCCCGTCATTGCACGAAAAGTTCAGTCTTTTGATTCATTCCTTCCGCTCCGAAATTAAACGTTGGGTTTGAACACCGACGTCTTCTTCTGAAGGTGGAGGAGAAAATCCTTTTATGCTTTAAGTATGCTTTTCCTGCAGCGCTCTCCCACACTTAGTCCCTTTTATAATACCCCTTCGCTTACGTTACCGCCGTTCACGCAACAGATGCACAAACCCGAAAATAATTTAGCATGTTTCCATGATCATATTTTGTTATTGCCTTTCTCCTATTTAAAATGTATAGGTTTCTATTGAAAATACTTGGTGTCCACAAAAATGCATCCCCAGAATTTAACTGTTGATAAGATTGTGCATCTGGGATACGGTAATTTAATTCCTGTATATTCCGTTAGCTTTTATCCCTTTAATATGCAGCTTGATAGACGTAAGCGGCTTTTCTTTTTAAAACTGTTGCACGGAATCATAAATACAAAACGTTACAAATTTTTCTAAATGTGGGGATATATTTTAAATTGTCATCCTGTATAATTGTAAAAAGTTACAGCTTCTACAATATAGCAGCCACAATTTGAGTGTTTCACTTTATTCTACAGTGAGACTATTTTTCCTCAGGGACTTCCAGGCGTAATTTATAATTATTGTACATTCTGTTTATATTAAAACCAATTTTTAGCTAAAAACTATTGAAAGTTTACAATTTAGTTTTGAGTAAGAAATTCAAATGATATTTTCAAATCATGCAAAGTGTGAATTCCAGCTCGCGTTAGAATTACAAAGTTTAATTTTTCACTACGCAGTTCATTTCGATATTAGCTCCTAAAATTTTTCACAGCGTAGGCATTGCGACCGAAGCATGCACCTACCAGGCTTGCAGTGAAGGATGAGCTCACACCTCCTCCAAGTAATATCACTTGGTTTATCCATTACTTCAGAACCATTTGTCAAGTAACGCCATTTCGTTTATCCATTGCTTCAAAACCACCTCCTAAGTAACGCCATTTGGTTTATCCATTACTTCAGAACCACCTCCTAAGTAACGCCATTTGGTTTATCCCTTACTTCAGAACCACCTGCCAAGTAACACCATTTATCCCTTACTTCAGAACCACCTGCCAAGTAACACCATTTACCCCTTACCTCAGAACAACTGCCGCCAGCGAAGCACAAAACCGAAGTGAACAACCAACTCGGCACGTACAGAGCGGCCGTGACGCCGCTGCTGGTGCTCATGATGGGCATCGTGTGCGGCACCATCTCCTACAAAGACTTTGCACTCGACCCCAGAGTCAAAGGCTGGCTCTTCATAGAGAACCCTATCGGGATGCTCATCATCTCGGTGACTTACATCCTGGCGTCGACGGTGTGGGGACCCAGGTGGATGCAGAACAGGAAGCCGATGCAGCTCAAAGGCGTCATGATCGCCTACAATTTCTTCCAAGTCGTCTTCTCGGCGTACATGTTCGTGGAGGTGAGTCGCTCCTCTGAATGCCTGATGAAACTTGCGCTGCGTCTGGGCTTGTGGCCCAACTGGTGTGAACCGGGATGTGGTGGTGCCATTATAGCTGACTGGGATGTGGGGGTGCCATTCTGTTGGTTGAGTGGGATGTGGTGGTGCCATTTTGTTGGCTGAGTGGGATGTGGTGGTGCCATTCTGTTGGCTGAGTGGGATGTGGTGGTGCCATTTTGTTGGCTGAGTGGGATGTGGTGGTGCCATTCTGTTGGTTGAGTGGGATGTGGTGGTGACATTCTGTTGGCTGAGTGGGATGTGGGGTGCTATTCTAATAAAATCGGATAAGACGCCTTCTTACCTTACTGGGATAAGGCGCCATTTTTACAAACTGAGAGAACGTGCAATTTTTTCAAACTTGAATGAGGCGCCATATTAAAAAATGGGCACAAGGTTCCAATAAAGCAAATCAGAATAAGGCGCTAGATTGTGGCAAATTGGTATGAGGCATCATTTGACCTGACTGGCTTGAGGCTCCTTTTAGGTAACTGGTATAAAGGACCAATTTGCTATGACTGGTGTGAACTGGTATGAAACACCAGCATCCTTTCAGCAAACAGGTACGAGGCGCATTTCAACAAACAGGTACCAGGCGCTGTTGCAGCAAACTGGAATCAAGAACTGTTCTAGCGTGCAACTCAGAAAGATGAAAACCTGTACCACTTTTGCTTGGGGGCAACCGCGGGGCAACGACTCCGGCAGCCCAATTTAATGATCTTGCATTTCTGTGAGCCCTGCAGTGGATGCAACAGTTGCTGCACCCGAGCCTTGCAGTGTCCCGCTGCTGACTGACAATTCATAGCGATTGTAGATAGCGTTCTGTATCTCCTGTTATAAACTATGAGCA
The DNA here is from genome assembly GCA_014220935.1 of Platorchestia sp. MABIK. Classification (NCBI taxonomy): domain Eukaryota; kingdom Metazoa; phylum Arthropoda; class Malacostraca; order Amphipoda; family Talitridae; genus Platorchestia; species Platorchestia sp. MABIK. The sequence goes on along the minus strand of JACJUY010000487.1, from coordinate 45,859 downwards.
TAAAACAGTCAGCTTAATCCATTGTATTCAGCATGCTAAGTATTGCTGGTCCTATGTGTTGTGCGGTAGCATAGATACACTCTCTTTATAGCGTCGAAAGTTCAGTGTAGTCTTCTGAATTGATCTCTTCCCACGGTAGAGGAAACAAGGTAGGGTCATTTCTATGGGGGAAATTACACTTCTTCTTGTTCGGGTAGCCAATAGAAAGGCTTTATTTCAAACTAACTTTATGACGTCACCAAACCGCAGTGTCTTTAGGCCAATAGTGGAGACGGATTTGGGAGTAGCAGTGCTACCAGAAGCAATATGAGCGCTGCTATTGGTTCGTTGCCGTGACGTCAGCACACCCACACAGTCGACGAAAAAAAGACTGGTTTGAACCTACCTTGTTTCCTTTACCGTGTCTCTTCCGCTTGAAATTGAATGTTGGCCAGGTGATAAACGGATGTCCTGATGCGTTGCAAATGGAGATGTATCATAATTGTTCAAGTTCATATTTTTTTCAGTTCACGTACTATAAATGAAGTTTTTACGCCATTGTTATGAATTTACTTTCAAATTTTGCATGAAAATTTGAACATTTTTTGTAGACGCATTGAAAAAAGTTTACCTCTATAAGACAGTGAAAACACAATTTACAATTCTGAGCATTTTTGCAGCGTACATTTGAGCAAAACGGCAATAACAACACTACAGTTGATGAAATTTTTAAATGTTTAATCTTAAGTTGATTAAAATTTCAAATCAGCGGTCAGCGAAGTGTCAAAAAAATAATTAACAATTGAAAAATACTATAATTGTATCGGGTATACAAAACTCGACCTGTGAATATTCTTTAGTGGAGACACGAGCGCAATGGTTGTGTGCATAAGCGTTGAGATGATTTTCCATCTGTGTAAATGCTGCCGCTCAGAATTAAAACGGTAAGTATTCTGGTCTTATGGCGGAGTTCATTTAGTAAGAAGTTTGTTAATTTTGAGATGTTATCGAAAAGCGCTCATTCGTCATGAAATGCTTTTAAGAGGCAGGCAATAGTTAAGAAATGCATTCCGTAACTTGCCTTGAGAGTATCTAATAGTCTTAAAACGGCATCCAGAAGCGCCAAATAATCAAGAGGCGCGTAAACCGGAAATGCCGTCGAGAAGTACCAAATGATAAGGAAATGCCATAAAGATGTATGAAATGCGTCACGAACTCGCAAGGTGCACATAGATGTAAAGCAATCTTTTAGACCTAAATTGAGAACGACCGCTGGCCTAATTATAAAGACGTGCCAGTCGTCCGACGCTTTGCTATATAAATGGTTAGTTCACACAAAATTGTTAGTGAGTTAGTGTCGTGTTAGTTCACACGAAAAACACAAAATTGTTTACATTGGGAAACCAGTAAATTAAAGAATACCCAAAACAAAATTCGTACCTGAGACTGTTTTATGTGATTGAGCGCCATGATCTTACGGAATGGTAAATAAACAGAATATTTATTAAACAGTAAACAGTGGTGGATAAGCCTAATAATTTTTTCATGTACCAGACTGAGCAAACAGTATTGAATAAATCCAATATTTTTTTCATATACCAGACTGAGCAAACAGTGGTGGATAAACCCAATATTTTTTCATGTACCAGACTGAGCAAACAGTGGTGGATAAATCCAATATTTTTTTCATGTTCCAGACTGAGCAAACAGTATTGAATAAATCCAATATTTTTTTCATATACCAGACTGAGCAAACGGTGGTGGATAAACCCAATATTTTTTCATGTACCAGACTGAGCAAACAGTGGTGGATAAATCCAATATTTTTTTCATGTACCAGACTGAGCAAACAGTGGCGGATCAATCCAATATTTTTTGTGTACCAGGTAGAGCAAACAGTGATGGATAAATCCAATATTTTTTTCATGTACCAGACTGAGCAAACAGTGGTGGATAAATCCAAATTTTTTTCATGTACCAGACTGAGCAAACAGTGGTGGATAAATCCAATATTTTTTTCATGTACCAGACTGAGCAAACAGTGGTGGATAAATCCAATATTTTTTTCATGTACCAGACTGAGCAAACAGTGGCGGAAAAATCCAATATTTTTTGTGTACCAGGTAGAGCAAACAGCGAGTCTAAGAGGTGGGTTACTGGGACAGTTTACTCAAGTGCTGTCACAACTTGGCAGTGAAGTGAGAGCTGTTGGTCCTGTTGACTCTTTGTATGAAACCTTTGTGTCTGTGTCACTGCAAAACAGGACGTTCTGTCCTAAGAAATTTGTTGACTCACGTTTCACTTTGAACAGCATTTCATGATGCCAAGGTGACCTCCTTAGAAATCAGTCTTCATCAATCCTTATAATCCTCAATCTAGCCCTAATGTTGATCACTCGAGTCGTTCATAGTGAGCATTTTCTTTTCCAATTTTCAACTTTACGAAATAGTTCAAGTTCATCACGTGTCAAATTAAAAAGAAATTCACTCAACATTTTTTAATGGAACACTGTCAGTCGCTAAAATATAATACCTCTGCAGTCTATAAAATGCAACGTTTCGATGTACAAACATCATCATCATCAGGCTGAAAATAATTAATCAGCGTCGCTCCTCAATCATCTCTTCACGTTTGCTCCCACAGACCGGCTTGGCTGGATGGTTCTTCGACTACAACTACCGCTGCCAACCCTGCGATTATTCCCTCAGTGACAAAGCCGTCAGGGTGAGTCTCTTATTTTGAGCACTCAATAGTTATTCTTGCAATGTTGAAGTTTTTCGACGTTTTTCAACAGTTGAGCCCGCGAGTTTCAAGTTTCTGTGTCCAGTCATTATGCCTCGTTGCAGTCCTTCAGTGATCGATGATTTACGGAGAAAAAATTCGGATTCAGAAATAAAATTTGTCATCTTTTTGAAGACAATACTTTAAGACAAATTGCATGTTCTGTGTAAAAGTGTACCATCGACAGAATTGTGTGGCATGTTTGTGCGTTACTCCGTAATATTAATTATGATTACCAAAACCAATGAACACGTAAAATTGGAAAATTGTCTTCTGTTCTACAAGTGCACCAGCTACTTGCTGTTCTTTGAGACAAAGTATTCTCAAGTGAACCAGATCTTGGTTCATATTTCGATTTGAAATCAACGCCAACTTTTTTCAGTTTTCTGTATTTTAGGATCTCAAAAATCGCTATTTTAACATACACGTTATTGTCTAAAAAGTGTTGTGTACTTTTTCACAAATATTATTTAAATGTTCTGAAGACACATTGTGCATATATCTATTTGAGTTGTGTAAATTGACTGGAAAATGGGTGTTTTTTACATGTAAGGAGGAGCCAATATTTAATTAAAAACCAATGATAGTTAAAATTCAAATTAAGTTGGAATGTGCATAAAAATTCGTTAACGGAGTGTCAACGTCCAAAAAATTTCTCAAAAAACAACAGGAGCTTTTTGTAATTTTGGAATAACAAACTACTCTAAATGTTTTTCAAGAATAACAACGTGTTGATTTTGTTATTTCATTGTGCGAATTTCCTTTTATGGGCCTTAAATGAAAATCATAACTCATCCCCACAAAAAAAACTGTGCACAAAAATTCCCAACGACAAAAGACCTGCGTGCACGCAGAAAAATGCCACTGCAAAATTCTACCAGCCAACCACAAGAAACACAACTCAAAATGTTTTACGTTTTTTCTAGTTGCGCCTAAGTGACCGATCCATCAGTCCTTGTTACATAAAATATTCCACCTTTTTTTCATTTCCTGTTATGCAACGCTGGAAAATCCAGATCGGCTCGAGTGTTGACCTCGGTAACCAATTACAGTGACCTTCAAACAGGTTGTGTGACGGTGCACATCGGCGAGGTAACCCTGCCTGTCGGGATGCGTGTGTGAGTGTGCGTGTGTGTGTGTGTGTGTGGGGGGGGGGGGGCTTTAATCTGGGTATTATAACCCTCCCTCCCCTACAAAACAATGGTTGGGAGTCATGGTCTTACGGCGTTCAAATTCTTCATTACGGCCAATAAAAAATGACCAGCAATTTTTAAATTGACGGCTCGGTATTTTTCAACATGTTTTTCCTGCTGTGTTTCAGATGACGAGGGTTGCGCACTGGTTTTTCCTGTCCAAGCTGCTGGATTTCGTTGACACTGTGAGTAGCTTACTTGCTTCCGAGCGAGTCTTTTTTTTTCCGCATTTTTCTTCTATTTTGAAGGTGTCTCTCAAAGTCACAAGACTGAGAAAATAGAGGCAGTTCTGTGATAGCCGTCTCCAATAATACCGTTCCTCACATTCAACCATCGAAGAAGCTTATTTATCAGAATTTAAATCAATTAAGCTATAAAAGCCAGCATAATTTGCTTTGACAGATTAAATAAGAATCATTTTGTAAGTGAGGACAAGATTACTTCCAGTACAGCGGCAAGTGCTTGGTTAATCTGATGCAGAAACCAACAGACTGAACCATGGGAAATTTTCAAGCTGACAGGATACCATTTTTAGACGTAATTTTCCATTTTTGCTCACAAACTTGAAGCGCAGTATCGAAAAACGTATTTTTCCAAATCGAGATATCCTTCAGAAATTTTCCATGTATTTAAAACTCAAATAACTGAGGGAAGCCAGCGTGCACCGATTCAGAGGAAATGCGGCCTTAACCTTTTCCTTTCACTATGTGAGCACACACGCAGGACTGTCTTAGCCATTAGCGCTTCGTTCGCAAGTTCTGTACTCCAAATTAACTTTTGCGCTCGTACGTCAACTGGTAAGCCAGGTTCCGGTATAGTAAGGTCATAACGGGCTCACGCTAGTCGCAAAGTTTGCTCAATAATCTTAATCATTAGAAAGGTTTTAAAGTTCTTTGTCTTAAATGGGAACGTAAACAGGGCTTTGCTTGTTAACCTCATTAACAGTCCTGCATGCTTAACTGATAAATTCAGCTGCTTAGCTTTAGTCCTTGGCACCGATCGTATTTTTCTCTAATTTGGAATGATATTGACTTTACTCATTAAGGCTCTACTGGCTCTACTGGATCTACTGGTAAATGTCACTCTGGCTATAAAACAAAGTCTGCGGAAATAAAATTTCTGGCACTCTAATAAGCCAACTGCCCTCCATCACTGCGGACACGCGAGCCAAGAAGAAAAGTAACGAAGAGCTAAGGAGTGTTTACGATTGCGTTAAAGTGAATGCAATCCCAGTGCCTTGAGGCTACGTTTGCGAAAATATCCGAGTTTGTACACATGTTATTGGAAATTACCCAATCAGCGCTTTCAGATGGATAAAATATTACGATTGGCTCGTCAGTATTTTCCTAATTATTGCGTCATGGGTCTGGGTCATTGTATATTCTATACGAACACCAAGTTGTGTCTTTTGAAGAATAGTTTATTACTCTACACTTTACCTTGTTGGACCACTGACCCCTCTACACTGCACCTTGTTGGGCCGTTGATCTCTGTGCAGCTTGCACCGTACCAGGTTAGATAATTTATCACTCAACACTACTCCTCGTTAGATCATTCTTCTTTGTACGGTGTGTACTGTACTCTGTTAGACCAATGGCCACTCTATACTGCACCTTGTTGAACCATACAAATATCTTATGGTTTTACCTCATCGTTACAAAAATGATAGGTCTAAAACAATTACATCATCCTAACGAACTCGTTGAAGATGTCAGGACCGGCACAGGGTAAAAGGGACACGGTACATTCGATGAGTCATGTACACTCGGGGCTACACGCACACGGTGCTTAATGCGCACACGGTGCTTTATGTGCACACGGTGCTTAATGCGCACATGTAGCACCGTGTGCTCATTAAGCACCGTGTGCACGGTGCTTAATGCGCACGGTGCTTAATGCACACACGGTGCTACATGTGCACACGGTGCTTTGTGTGCACAGAGATGGGGCAGGTCAAGGTAAGCAGGCTTGTGAAGGCGAAAGCCAGACCACATCCCCGAGATGGGCACATTCTGTAGACATCGCCCATCCTTGTCCTCCGCTGGGGGCGGCCCGTCAGTTCGGAAATAGGCAACCTGTGTTGTAACGGAATGGGGTCTAGGAATGAAGTCAAGGATTCAGGTCAAGGAATTGTTTCTAGAAATTACGTCTAGAAATGGGGTCTAGACATGAGGACTAGGAATGGGGTCTAGAAATGAGGTCTAGGAATGAAGTCAAGTATTTAGGTCAAGGAATTGGGTCTAGAAATTAGGTCTAGAAATGAGGTCTAAGAATGGGGTCTAGAAATGAGGTCTAGGAATGAAGTCTAGAAATTAGGTCTAGGAATGGGGTCTAGGAATGTTGTCATGGAATTAGGTCTAGGAATGGGGTCTAGGAATTAGGTCTAGGAATGGGGTCTAGGAATGAAGTCTAGAAATTAGGTCTAGAAATGAGGCCTCGGGCGTGCACAGACTCTCCTCGCTTGGGTAGTCCATCCACTGCGTCTCAAGTCGATCCTCGAGTTACGCAAGCTCGCCTTCGGCGAACCGCGGCTTATACGGCTAAAAATTAACCCTTGTTATTCTGTTAAATTGATGCTTCTTGTAAGTTATGAATATCAGAAGCAAATTTTATCCGTAGGCGCTGACGTTCTTATAAAGTAATGCATTTTTCGAGGATCCCCTACAATTTGTTTTGGTTTTAGTTTTTGGCGCAACGTTTTACTCGGAAGCAATTACGATCAACGATTTTTCCAAATCACTACGATCATTGGAAAATTTTCTTAGATTCTAGCATGTAATTGAGCTCAATTATTTCAGAATTTCAGGCATTTTAATCGGTAATAATTACTTCTGCGCAGATCTAATAATCGACCTAGAGATTGAAAATTCTGAAAATAAAGCTGGCCCTAGTGCGTTTACTTCAAATAAACGCTGCTTAGCATAAATGTTGTTGCAGTCAATGAGTTTGTTTTGATTTTTATCATCAGTAATGCGGCACACAGAGGGTACTTCTTTAATGACGCCACCAATAAGAGTTTGCTGTCCATTTCTATCGAACTGTATATTTTTTTACTCGGTGGAGCACAGCATTGAACAAAAATACTTAAGATCGTCTTCCCGGAATACGCAATGACTCCTGATACTTGGTCAAAAAAAGAGGACTCTAATTCAAAACTTCAGGCTCGTTAGAACCGTACAACTCACCACTTTAATTCAAAAATTCAACTACTTTTAGAACCGTACAGCTTAAAATGAATGTATTTTGCCTGGTATGAAACCGCTCACCACCGAATCACCGGCCGCAATTAACGCGAAGTCAATTGTACAGTCACGCCTTTATAATTATTTGCCGGCGCAGCTCCAGTGGTGGCCGAGCCTCTAATTCTCTCTTAAACTGCGGGAAAATTACGCGTTTAGCTGCATTCCTTAGCGTCTGACTTCGCCGGCTGCAAGATTATTGATAGGTGAAAGAATTTGCTGATAACGTGTTTTTCAATTAAGAAACATTGACATCGTAGTAAGTTATTTCTGGGTAATGAGTTACACATCGGTCACCTTTTCCGGTAATTTAAAATCGAAATCTTATATTTTAATTTCTCACGTTCTGATATATTATTAATGAATAATATGTTAATGAAAATGTTATACATGACAGCCTTTTTTATGGATTTGCATGTCATAGTTGCGAATTTCTGTACCACAATGCATTTTTTCTGTGAAGATGTACATTTTTTTCCTGAGAGCGACATACAGCATTAGGATCAGTATTTTCCAAAAGAAGCTATTCGTGTCAAGGCAGGCGAACGTGTACTGCTCTCTATGTGTATGTTCATTACAGAAACTAACTTACACAACTTGATTGAGTGGCTATAAAGCGGCATTCAGCACTCGGTCACGGTGCAACACTAGCGATTAAGTTTTTATAATACGTACAGAGTTCACAGTGTGTGCGTGTGAAGACAGCCAAGTATTTTAATAATAATCTAATAAGCATTTCATAATCCGAATTTCAGCTTCACAATGCCCGTAACACTCTTGCGTAAACAAACAGACGAACACCTGTTGTTTGTCCCCGCTTGACGATCACAGAAGGCAAGGGAAGACCGTGCAATCGTTAATGCTTTCTCCACGGCAGGCTCTGTTCATCCTCCGAGGCAAGCTGAGCCAGGTCACCATGCTGCACGTCATCCACCACAGCGTCATGTTCATGTCCATGTGGTTCGGCATCCATCACACCCCAGGTCAGTTCAAAAATGACGCAAAAAGTCGAGCAGAGGATGTTTTCAGGTACGTGCGTCTGGCGCTTTGGGACATGGTGGCATTCAAGTTCATTGGTGCGCGCTCTGATGAGATCTGTGTTTGTAGGGTCTAGGCATACATGAATCTGTGTTTATAGGGTCTAGACATCTATGAATCTGTGTTCATATGTTCTATGAGTCTATGAATTTATGTTTATAGATTATGTGTTACTCTGAATCTGTGTTCATGGATTTTATGTTTCTATGAATCTATCTGTGTAGATTCTGATTTCATAAATCTAAGTTTACAGATTCTGTGTTTCTATGAATCTATAATTATAGGTTCTGCGTTTATGTGAATTTATGTCTATTGGTTCTCGGTTTCTCTGAATCTGCATTAAAGGTTCTATATTTCTATGATTTATGTTAATCGGTTGCATAGCTTAGTAAAGAATTAAGTTGCAATGCTTATTTATTCATCTTTAATTACCTAAATCATTTTATGTAAGTTTACGTTTGGAAAAGGTCATAAGTAAATGAAAATTTTTTACTTTGTGCAAACATTCGCCACAGCCTCTTGCTCATTTCCAGTACGCAGCGTTAGCGAACCACGAGAACAATTTTCAAGTCCATTAAACCAAAGTTTCTCATTCGTTCTATCAAGATTGACTTGCCTAGGGACTTCTAGAGTTAGGAAAAGGGTACAGGACTCTAAGTTTTAAAGCTAGGAAAAGGATACATGAAGAGTTAGGAAAAGGATACATGACTCTAAGTTCTATAACTTGGAAAAGGATACAGGACTCTAAGTTCTAAAGCTAGGAAAAGGATACAGGACTCTAAGTTCTCAAGCTAGGAAAAGGATACATGACTCTAAGTGCGATACAATTTCCGCCCTCCCTCCTGCATGCCTGCTCATTTTTTACTTTGGTTTTTTTCTCGTCGACATTCGTACGTTCCCTAAAAGTACGTGTTTGTTGCACGTATATTTTCTGCCTACATGGAGCAGGTAAGACAGTATGAGTCGCCCGTAAAACTTATCCACAAAAATAGCAAAGATGTTGCGGCTAAGACGTAGAATACCTTGTGCAGCTGTCACGCGCGTCTAGATTGTTATTTCTTGAGTGAGAGAAATCGGCATCCATCTACTTCCTATCTTGGACTCTGAACTCCCAAGTCTTATTCATCCCCTCGGTCACGGCGCTTCTGGTTGTGCTGCCCATTCTGTACTTTTGCTGGTCAGCCTTGCGTCTCAACCTGGCCTAGAGTTTCCTGGTGACGACTGCCCGTTTTTTTCTGATTCGCAACAAAGGACCGTCAGAAGGTTGAGAACGGTTGCCTCATCTGTAAATTTATTCGACCGACTCCGATGACCGACTTACCGCGACATGTGAAGGTCATCGTTTTTTCGTTATTTAGTGAAAGGTGAAAGTGCGCGTAACGCGAGACTTTTTGCCGCCCGACGAGCTGCTGTAAGTCCAGTTTTTGTGGGGCGGTTACTGTGTTGGAGACGGCAGCCTTCTGCTGAGTACGCAGCCCTCGCGGATGGTGCGCATGTGACATGCACCATCTCATGTGCACATGTGACATGCACCGTCTCGTGTGCACATGTGACATGCACCATCTCATGTGCATATGTGACATGCACCATCTCATGTGCACATGTGACATGCACCATCTCATGTACACATGTGACATGCACCATCTCATGTACACATGTGACATGCACCATCTCATGTGCACATGTGACATGCACCATCTCATGTGCACCATCTCGTGTGCACCATCTCATGTGCACCATCTCATGTGCACCATCTCATATGCACATGTCTTATCCACCATCTGCAAGCAGACTGCAACTTCTATGACATCTCACAAAGCAGCTCTGGATGACCCCCCACACTGGAAGAATTTTTGTCTGCAAAAAAGTCATCCGTTGCAGACGAGTTTCTCACACGAAATATTCACATTAGACAAAGCGTTCTACTGAATACACTCTGTGTTGGAAAAGATTTAGTTGAGTCCCTAAATATGACAATTTTTCGGTTGTTGAACCGCTTTATCAAGACAATTTTGCATTTTTCTGTAGTGGACATATACAGCCATGATTGTTGTCTAATTATTTAGGAGCTTCTAAAAACTAAAATGGGCTTTTATTTACTAAACCAAGGATTGAAAAATTTAGACATTGAAATCTGCTTTCGTTCACGAACTTGCAAAGTTTGTTTGGATTATTTAAGCTCATAGATTCCCAGCAATATCCTAACATACGTATTTATGAATGCAGCTTGTTTTTAAACCTATCTCTGAAGGCAGAGGATATTATGAAACAAGTCAACAGATGTCCTTTCGTTCACAAGAAACGTTCACATGTTTCAACTTTGTATTGTTCACACAGTGTTTACGAGAATTTTGAGCCTTCTTCAATGAAGCTCAATAACGTCAAAGACACCATTAATTGGTCCCTTGCCTTGGTTATCCTTTTTTTGAACAAACAGCTTCTTATTGCATGAATATTGAGCGGACGATGTGTAATTAATTTTTCGATGTTTCAATCTTCTCTCACTCAAGATGCATCGAAAATCACTAGCCTTCACTAGCCTTACTTTTCCGACTGCATGTGTGCTCTCAGTTAAAGAAAAATAACCATACTTCTAGCATCTTTTTCAGGTTTGCATGTAGACCAAGTAAAGATTTTTGTATATATGTAGTCACACTAAAATGAAGGGAATATTTTTTCTTAAATCTCTTAAAAGTAAAGTTTATCAGTCATACCTTGCAAGGCTCAGCAATTGCAAAAATTTTCCGTTTTCGTATTTGCTAATTTTACAACAGCACTATATTTTTAAGGTAAATTATCATATTTCGCAACATTAAATGTTTCATTCCTCGCTAGCCCTGCATTACGCAGCGCGATTTTGCAGTTTACCTTAAGATTCACAGCTAAGAAACGAATTGAAGATGACACAATTCTAGCCCTGGAACGCTTATCCTCAGCTTTCGCTTTCAGCTGAACTTCACCGAATGTGACGCTGCGTATAAAAGCCTCTCTGACCTCAATAACAAGAGAATGCCGTCGTCACTCTGTTTGCACTTATGAAGCGTCACACAATCCTGAGCTTCTCAGCTTCACTTCACACCTTTGATTGGTTGTGTACAAAGCAAAGCTCGTTCTGTACATCATTTTATACGAACCTCAGTTAGTTTCAAATGAATCCCGTTTCTCCCTCCAATAAACGTGACGCTTGATTCAAGTTATGTTACCTTCAGATTGACAGGTAAGAAACGAATAATCCGTATTAGTAATATCTATTCGTGTTAGTTGATGTTCGTATTAAATGATGTCGAATAACTGAACGATCGACTGTGCTTGTCTTGCAGTTAACTACGTGAATTAAGTAACCGAATCCACAGTTACGTAATTAGTAGAAAATCAGAACCTACCCAGTCTAACTTTTTCGGCGGAGCATCTATGATTTCAGTCGCCCAGTGCAGACGCTATACGTATGAGGCTAAAATGATAGATGCTCCGGCGAAAAAGCAAGGTTATGTGACACCATGCAGGTTTTGCTCCCGAATATCTGTTCAATCATCTATTAATATTGCGTTGCAACTCAAAGTTCGAAAGAAATTTGAAAAACGTACTAGGTTTAGTTTGGTTTAGAGCTTCAGAAGTGTTTAAAGTTTTTCTTGAGGTGAGAAACCTAACTATAAAGTTTTAAATTTATAATGGAGTTTTTCTCACAAATTATTTCACTATTTCTGCTTCAGTTCAGGTCATTACCACCCCAGTACAGGTCATTACCGCCTCACTGCAGGTCATTACCGCTGGATTATGGGTCATTACCGCCTCAGTATAGGTCATGACAAACTCAGGATAGGTCATTCCCACCATGACACACCAAGTACAGGTCATGACAGACTCAGTAAAGGTCACACTATGCACCTGTACACTGACTGTGTTTCAATCAAATAATGCGACAAAACATTGCGTGCATTGCATTTGTTGTTAACATTTAATCCCGTTATCTCTGAAATCTTTACATCGCGAATAACATCAAATCGCACATGATGTAAGCAACTGTGCAGGGGGTTCTACCCCTTTAATTAACGCAGATTCAAGCCATCAGCGTTAAATGTTTCTCGTTTGGTCAAACGCAACCTCTTAAACTTTTTCTGCGGTTGCTTAGTCTAAACTACAAGTGCACACATAGTACGAGAGGACGCTCTGGCTCAAGGATGTAGCACTTTCACTATTGTATCTGTACGAGTACACAACAATTTTTCTTATCGTTTTGCGCACTGTAGGAGGGCGTACAACTGCATTCCGCTACCCACACACACACACACTCACTCATGCTTCTTTTGAACAGGTTTTGGGCCGAGGATCAGGAAATGTAGGTTACACTTATCCAACCTCGAATTTAAGTTGCAAATAAATAATATAATAAACAGCATGCTCATTGAAAATAAATGGGGTCATTTCCCGTTCATTGAAAATGAGATTTTTCGTTAAAGGGAGAGAAGAGATTTGGAGGCATGTAAAGGTGAAACTGACGAGATCTTTAAGTATTGACTGAGTGAAATAAAGTATTTTAAAGTATGAGAATTTAAGTTAAAGAAGAAGAATACTAAAAGCAAAAGTGTTGGAACGCGCACCAACTCAAAACCAGTAATACTCTTACTGGAACCGTTAATGAGCAGCGATGAAAATGAATGGGACATTTGTTGTCTAGTTTTTCTATCTGCGATCCCTCAAATGTAAACATTACTTCCACTCACTATTTTTATAATAAAAGATGTATTGAACTGAAACTACACAACATGTACTTAATTATCGATAAACCCTTGCTAAAATAACTATTAAATTTACTTTGACCATCTCGCTACGAGCCATTTTTTGTTCACAACCTGGAAACTCTGAAGATTACGCATGGATCAAATGAGCGAAAAGCATTTAGTTTCAAAGGACAGAAGCGTGAAGGAGTGCTTAGGAATGTGAGTCAGACCCAGAGACCAAGCTAGGTATACATGAGGTGAGTGAGTGAGAGGAGCGAGAGAGGGACATGTCTGCAGAGAATGTGAGCGGTAATGTCCGTACGTGGCACAGCCTGCTCGTCTGCCGCTAATTATTAGTTGTCGTAGCCCATGGCCCCTCGCATAGCATCTTTCGTTTTTCCGGGTTGACGAGCATTCGTCAAAAAGAGCAGTGTCTATTGCAGAAAAGAGCAGTGTCTATCATGGAAAAGAGCAGTATCTATCGCGGAAAAGAGTAGGATCTATTGCAGAAAAGCGCAGTATCTATCGCCGAAAAGAGCAGTATCTATTGCGAAAAAGAGTAGTATCTATTACGGAAAAGAGCAGTATCTATTGCGGAAATGAGCAGTACCTATTGCAGAGAAAAGCGGCAACTATCGCCGAAAAGAGCAGTATCTATCGCGGCGAAAAGCGACATCTATCGCCGAAAAGAGTAGTCTCTATCGCGGAAAAGGGTAGTATCTATCGCGGGAAAGACGCAAGAGGAAGTCAGTTACATAAGTCTGCAGCCAGGACATGTTACATTCAGAGTTATTAATTGTTTTTTGACTCGGGTTTAGTTTTTGGCTCACGCAGCTGTCTGATTTTTTCAATGTGTTTTCTTATCCTCAAAAATTATGCAAATGAATGATTGTATGGGTGACGCACAGAGGTGATTTATTTTGCGCCCATAACTTCTTAAATTCTATGTTACTTCATCGTGGCCGAAAAGTTAATGCTGTGCGAAAATTAATAGAGACGAATCTTTCAGCCTCTTAAGTAGACTCCTTTCGGTCTCACGTGCTTATGTGCAGTACTCCTAGATCTCTGCAAAAGTACTGGGAAACCTTTCCTTCCGAGGTAATTTGCTGATATCTGATGACTAGTGTTAAAAAAATGCTAAGGAATCTCAAATTTTCTGATCATTCAATGCGATCTGTTGGGAGACGAGGTAACAGCGGTCTTGGCCCATGGACTATGTTTCAAGTTTGTGCTGCGTGTTTCTTCTATAAAGTGTATAATTCGCATCGGTAATGTCCATTTTTTCTCTTTTCCCCAATGGAACATTAAAGTTCCTCGGGTCTAAAAAATTTCAAAATTCATGAATATGTTCAACTTGAATAAAAAACAAAACATTCAAGGAATTGAACTTTACTGTTTATCTTCTTCGGGACAGCCTAAAGAGATACGAGTACACTTGAATTCGTGATATTCCCTGCACTATAATTGCACACTTAGTTTTACAGAACATTGCTAGAGTTCTCTCGAATGTTTCATTACACGTCGTCTGAATATGGTGATGCCGGGGGAACATGCCGAGTGGTTCATTTTATCGCTGACGACCTTTTCAGATTTTTTTGGGCAGAGATGCAGTTCATTTGAGACGTACAAGTGACGGTTGACGCAAGAGCTGACGAACAATTTTGACGGGACAATCTGCATGTCCGGAGCAACTCGACAGAGCTACTCGGACGGATAACTCAACCTACTCATAGTGGGAACTTATGGCGTAGACTCTAAAATTATCGCCGGTGACCATTTTTTTCCAGGTTCCCGACTGTTTTTGCCTCACTAGCAGTCATTTGTGTTCAAAACTTAAATAAAGTTAATTTTTTAATTTATGTTTCATCCTCACATAAAGCTTTTTTCTCACGCTAGTTAAGCATTCATTTTGTGCGCACAGCTAAGGTGATTGAGTACTCCGGAGACAAATGGTTGATCACAAATTGGGACTGGATAACCTTTTGTTTAACTCACGTAAAAATTAAGCTTAACATTCTTTAAAGAAAACTGTGAAAACGTTTACCGTCTGTATTCTATATAAATACTGACTAATGAATTACCTTCTACTTTTTGCCGTTGAAGGCCTTGGTAAAGCTTCTAATGTATGAAAAGCACGTACGCTCAGTATCTTAGAGACCTTATCATTTACTCTTCGGGCCCAGACAGCTAATGCCTCTAGACCTTAAGACAGATGACCGTTCAAAGCACGCGGAAATAACCCCTATCGGATAAACAGAAACTTCTTTTAATTATTACGCCTAGCTGTTTGTTTGACTCGCCTAACCACTTGATGAATTTTCAGGAGGTCACATCACTTTTATGGGATTCCTGAACACGTTCGTGCACACTGTGATGTACACATACTATCTGCTGGCGGCATTTGGGCCGCACATGCAGCCGTACCTGTGGTGGAAGCGCTACCTGACCAGGCTGCAGCTCACGCAGTTTGTGCTCATCTTCCTGCATGCCGCGCAGGTGAGTGACGCTCCGCACACCAAGGACCTCGGACGGATGAAAGGATTAGAAATTGTGAATTTTTAAATTATGTACTGAAAAGTATGGAATTTTGGTTGCAAAGAATGTGTTTAAATTTGAAACTGAAAAGTACGAGATTTTGACTTGGGAAAGATGAAAGGAGTAGGAATTGTAGATTTATACATAATGTGCTGAAAAGTAAAGAATTTTGACTTTCAAGAACGTGCTTAAATATGATATTGAAAAGTACAGAATTTTAACTGTATATAACGTATGTAACTGAAAAGTATGAGATTTTGACTTGGGAAAGATGAAAGGAATATAAATTTTATTATTTTCTAAATTATTTACTGAAAAGTATGAAATTTTGACCGTGAAGAATGTGCAAATGTGTTTATATTTGATCCTGAAAAGTGTGAGGTTTTGACTTGGGAAACATGAAAGGAATAGAAATTGTAGATTTTTAAATAAAATTTTACTGAAAAGTATGAAATTTTGACTGTAAAGAACTTATAAACGTGTTTAAATAAGATGCTGAAAAGTATGAGATTTTGACTTCAACCTGAACGTGTTCGACTGTTTCTTACCTTCGACGCTTTGTCAATTTTTCAACCATAGAGATGGCTTATGGTCGAATATAAAACAACTAAAGACCTTTATATTTATGGCATTTTGAAAATGAAACTATACCATATTTCAAGCTCCAACTACATTGGAATTACAATGTTTTTAGAAGCTCGCAAGAGTGCGATAGTTCTTGGAAATTGGCGCTTGCAGATCTGACGCTGAGTTTGAAATTCCTGGGTACCCATGCAGTTGTGGGTACACGTGCACTCGCGATAATTCTTTCTTTTTCTCATCAAGAATAATTATCGCGGGCCACAAATTTAGATAACTAATCAATTCCTTTAACCTTCATAGTGGAAAAGAACATCTTCAGGGTCAGCGTGCGGTGGGAGTGGAACTTATTATTTATGGGAAAGCTAAACTAGAACCAGCTTGGAGATCCGATGTCTGCCATGAGCCACATAGCAGCTACCGCGTTTGGACAAACGCATTAGGGCCCTCTTTTGGCGGGCACCTTGAAGAGCAAGCACTTATTTAGCGACAGGTAGTTAATAACTATGTTTTTATTGTGGTGCCTGCCGTATACACGTATGCGTTTATGTGGTTCGAATCATTTGACAGGAGCGAGACTTAATCCAAAAGTCAGGTTGGTGCAAGGTAGCACGAGGCTTCACAGGTACGCTGAAAACGGGTTTCTGGATAGCATGGGTGATGAATTCCCCAGTTCTTTTAAGTGCATTGAATTTTCGTGCCCACAAGGTTGCTTTGGGGTTTTCCCAGGGATTTAAGAATCAGATATTCTTCCTGCGGAGAAATCGTATATCTCACAGAGACTTATCATGCATTTTCAGTTTTTTAACCCTTCACGTACTGGCCGGACCTCTTGGTACTATTTCATTGACCGTTAACATTTATTTCAAAGGGTATTGAGCCGAAAACAAGTTGAAAAATGAAATATATCTGAAGGACCTCTATTTTCAGCCTTCGTGACTCATTTCTGCATTTTCATGAGCTACCGCACTGCTTTTCAGAAAATTTTCTTATCATTCTTTAACTCACGTAGTGAATATGTCTGTTTCTTCGAAAATTTCTATTTACACATTTTATCTGGCAGAAAGTAAATGTAAATGTACTGATGGCCATGATTCAAAAATATACAGAATTCCCAAACCAGGAAGAAGATCTCAGTACATCCCATGTGGAATCCAGACAAGGCCGAAACGCACATATTTCAGTGCCATTGACTTCCTTTGTATTGGATGGAATTAAAATTCACTGTAGGCCCATAGAGCGGCGCCATGTTAAGTTAGGTAACCGTTCCCTGTTCCGGGTAGTGAACAGCAAGACCTTGTCCATAACTGTAAAGACGACGAAGTTTTATTTCCTCTTCAAACTTCAGGAAATGATTTTCTCGCAACACCAAGTTCTGAATGCACGTGCCTAACTGATCGTCGCAAATACGAAGCCTGATGTTCTTTCTGGCATACCTGGCGCTGAGTAACAAAACACTTTTTCCCGTAGCTATTTCAAGGGGTATTGTGCTGCCTGGAGAACTCGACATATGGGCAGCGCAATTTAAGCCATGATGCTCGGAAGGCCCATTAAAGAACAGGTCTGAGAACCTGTACTATATTTAATCCCACACTGCCTGCCCAGCTTGCTGGACTCTTGCCAGCAATGCGCTGTTTCAATCAAGGGATAAACTTGAAGTTTTTTCCATGCCGATGCTAATTTTCATTGTACGTTTCGGTCGAACATGATCGAGGGGAACGCATGTTGGAGAGTTAAATTATGTGTTATGTTAGGAAACTCATCATTTTAGCGGTCATCAGCGATAACCAACATTAGTGGCAACGATCTTTAGTAGCAGCAGCCACTAGTTACAACTAATGAAACAATTAGTGGCAACAACAACTACTCGTGGCAACGACCAGTAGTGACAACAACTACTAGTGATAGCAATCACGAGCGGCAACAACCATTAGTGACAACAACCACTAGTGGAAACAACCATTAGTAACAACAATCACTAGTGGTTCTGACCATTAATGACAACAGCCACTAGTGGTTGTGACCATTAATGACAACAACCACTAGTGGTTCTGACCATTAATGACAACAACCACTAGTGACAACAACCATTACTGGCAGCAACCCTTAACATCCTCGTACCCGACAGCTGTTGGTGTTCCCCTGCGAAGGCGTCCCGACAAGTCTGGTGCTGTGGACGTTGCTGTATGCTTTCATTTTCTTCGCCCTCTTCACCAACTTCTACGTGAGGGCATACCTCTTCGGCGACCAAAAGGTCAGTTTTCCTCGCTATTCTGCTCCCTAAATTATTTTATGGCTAGTTTGTTTAGTGTTCGTTCCGACGTTTGTTCTTTTGAAATAACTTTTAAAATTTTTTTGCGTTCTTCTTGTTATTTTTAGCTAGTTTGTTGATTTGTTTAGTGATAGTTCCGTCGTCTGTTCCTCTAAATTATTGTTTATATTTGCTGCGTTCTTCTGCTATTTGCGCTAGCGATAAATTTTTCTATGATTTTGTTGACGTGTTTTCCTTATAATTCCAATCTAATTATTTTGCTGGTATTTTGAATGCATGTTTTGGTTGCTTGTTAAAATTGACTGGCAGATTGAATCCTCGACCAACACCTGGTATTAGGTAAAGGTTGGTCATTGTTTCTTCGTTTACATTTCTCCATCGTGAGCTTCAAAGAAAAAACAATAACAATGAAATCCGGTGAGTTTGATGTCTATTCAGCGTAACAAAATTCCTCTTGTGTTCGAAAAATTACTTTTCACTTTAGGTATATGTGATAATGAGAAAATACAATTGTCGTCCCTTACGAACAATTATTGTAGACAAGGTTGTGATCTTGAAGTCAAACTGAATAAACTCCCGGCAATAAAATTTTCGTTTCTTATTATTCAACATTGTAATTTTTTCAAAAATAGCCCTAAATACAAATATGAAGTACGTATAGACCCTTAATCTGTGTAAAAACCATGCAGCACCCTTCCAATGCATTGTACTCTGAATTAATTAATTTATTTAACTTTCCATGATTTCGTGCAGAAGAAACCGGCAGCGGCGATGAAAGAGAAGTCTGAGGCATCAGAAGACTCGTCGTTCACGTACAATAAATCCGAGCTCATCACTTCGAATGGCACGAGTGTCCCGTCGGAAAGCAGCGGCGGCATCGCAAGTTTCATGGACTCCAGAACCAACCACCGCATCCCTACTGGCGTCGCCATGACGCACTGAGCGATCGTCTCTCCAGTCTCTGTCGGGTTTGCAGGTCGTTCGTCACAACTCGCTCTGCCGCTCATCGCGTTCTGACAAAATCGGTCAGTTGGACTCGAATGCGGATTCCTACAAAGAAGAAGTATGAATATCTATTTAAGAGTTAAGTGTAGTTTTAATGATGAAAAAGGATCATTCTGGTGTACGTCAAGTGCTCAAGTTTACATACATTCTGGTGAGGCGCTTAGCCGGGAATTTCAAAGCGGTCTCGTTAATTGAAATGATTGAAAGAATCCATCGGCCGTTTGAATGTGACTTTGCCTGAAGAATACTCTGTACAAACACTACGTCATGCAAGCGATGTACGGCTGCTCGTGAGGAAAGAAGTTTAAAAAACAATCATTTTGACAAGCAAACCTATTTTATAGTCATATCGTGTAATTTTTGCTAGAAAAATATGAACCCTAGACGTAAAAAAACCGCTGTGCATTTAACATGAACCAAAATTTGGTAAATGGACCCTCCATTGCTTCAAACACGTTCTCAAGCCTTTCCTACGCTTTCATCAGCATTTAAAATACTTCTTATCACAACTCATATTTCCAAACAATATAGATAAACTTGTTATGCTAAAAAGTACCAATAACTTTGATGCAATATAATCCGACTTCAAAATATGTGAAAACAAAGGTTTCTTTAATTCTGCACAACCTAAAACTTTGGTGTCTCAACATGTCTTGGCTGTCCACCATCACCTCACATGATAAGCCATTTGACACGATGAGCCATTTGGCTGTCTTGGCTGTCCACCATCACCTCACACGATAAGCCATTTGACACAATGAGCCATTTGACTGTCATGGCTGTCCACCATCACCTCACACGATAAGCCATTTGCCACGATAAGCCATTTGGCTGTCTTGGCTGTCCACCATCACCTCACGCGACAAGCCATTTCACTGATGTCAGCATCTCAAAAACAACTGACATAGTCTCGTACAATTTTCCACCCACACACGAGCCGTGTTGAGTACTAATATCTGCGTTGAGTAGGGCGCCATTAGAATGGATATTCATACATCGCATTAAACTGACTGTATTTTCTTATGTGTATTCATGCAAGCATCCGATGCATTATTTTGCGACAATTCTGCACGTTTGCACGCAAGTGTGCTCTTTGCATTTATATCGTTACATTTGTGGAGCTCAGAATGACTTTTTGGAGTACTTAAGGTTTTTGACACGAGATCAACTTTTGCGCACGAAGTTTGACGTATAAAAGATTATGGGAAATGGATGGTAAGCCTTAAAGATGATAATCGTAAATTTTTACTTCGACTTCAATTTCCTTTGCGATAATACTGAATCAAATCACGTATTTTGTGCGAAGTTCTTGTTTACTTTTTACGAATACCGGCGTGTGACATCAGCTGTAGAAATCTTGCTTCGGGTTTTTCTGAAAAAATAAAAGGACTTTTCTTGTCGAACACGTAATGAGAAGCTGTTAAATATCCGGCAACCGCAGTGTTGTTTTCTACTCAACTTTTGAACGAATTTTTCTCTGTGTCATGATTTTCAAGATCCATACAAGTAGGATCTTTATATCTAATTTCAAATAAATGACTCAATTTAGATAACAGAACACACCCAATTTTATCAAGCAGACAGAACTTCAGAAATCACTAACTAAATATTTAGTAAACACCGCTTTTGTTATTGGAGATCAATAGACGAAAATAAAACTAACCCATAAAGAGGGTTATTGAGTACCGCTTGTGATAAAAGTTTTAGCGCTCACTTTGATCATTAATTTTAGGATGCACAAGATTCTTTTCCAATTAAAACACCTTCGCGTGTTCTCAATGAACATCTCTGACAGTATTGTAGTGTCCATTCTTAAGTATTATGTGAAATCATAGATGTAATGGTACAAGTGTAAGCATGGCTTGTTACAGGTAGATTAGGTGTACCATCGTCTTGTTTTGTGCACAAAAGATTAAAATTAATATTACATGCGCGAAGAGATATGATCAAGACTTAGAATTAAAACAGCTTTTTAAGCTCCAAACGCAATTTGCATTTAATCGTTGGCTTTTCCTTTGAGATACTTGTTTTGAAATATTCCCTTTTTGAGTTCAAGAGGATGTCTTTATTACATATCCGACGGTTTTAAGTGTCCTCAATACCAAAGATTCCTTCGTCCTCCAGTTTTAAAATAGTGACGTTCAGAATTCTGCAGTGTCCTCGTTTTCGTCATCCAAATAGGTTGGTAAACCTCGTCGGCAGCAAGATGTCCAGCTTTTGCTTTGTCAAATTCACGTGATTTGTCATTTCCGTCGCAACAGACAAACTCTGTTTTTTATCAATCACTCTATCAGTTCAAGCGCTCTTTTATGCATGATTTCGCGATAAATTCATGCAAAAGAATCTTGTTCACACTAATGAGTTATTTTAACGCATACACCCGAATGTAAGATAGCACTACTGAAAGAAGAGAGCTTAAATTTATACGTCGACCTCATAACACAAATTCCGTCTCGTTTGCTTACATAACTTTTATACGTATTGCATTTTGTTAGCATGAATATCAATGATATATTGTCTTTTGTCACCACGACACGAATGCTACACAAATTATCTATATCATTCGTCGCAATAGCACACGTGGAATTACATTTTATTGACTTAGAAAAATTACACACTCTGTATCTCAAAAGTGAAGCGTTTCAGATGGAATATATTACTCGTATACTCAGCTTGTTTATATTAATTTTAAGGTGATAACATGAGTGCGGTTTTTCAAAGAAGACGTAGAAAAACTGCTTCATATGCTTAGTATCTGATACGAAAAGACTACACGCAGTCATGCAGCGGACGATCGTTAAAATCAGTCTTTGTTTCTGTTGTTTTTTTTATTTCAGTTATGAAGAGTATATCGTATTGTTTTAGATTTTAGCTTGTACAGAATTTATTACCTAGTAAAACTATTTTGTACGTCTTTTATACTTTAAGCCAGTGAAACATTTTTTTAGAGAGATCAAAATTTTTTACATGTTTTCCTCCAAAAAATTAAACTGAAGTGCTGAGAAACTGAAAAAAACGGCTGTCGTATTTATTTTCAAGTGGTCAGATTTTTCATTGAAGTTTTGAATATAAAGTGTTTCAATAATTGTAATAATAATAATAATTTTTAAAAAAAATTTTCACCGGAGTCACCAGCATAATGCCGTTATGGCTTTAAAAATAATGATGATGTGATCAGTTAACATTCCCTAGCAAAAATAAATGCAACGTGTTTTTTTTTGGTAATGATACTGTGATCAGTAAACGTTCTCTAACAAAAATAGACCGTACAATCGTTCTTTTTGCGGACTGGTATAATTTGGAGTTTTGTGAGGTATTACATCGAAATTTTTATTATTTGCCTATTTGTCCATATAGCGGTAAGAGAAAATCTTGTAAAACAGGAATAGTTCATGCTCCAATTCTCTATTTATCTTTACCCAAAGGAAATTGTTGGCTTGTGCGATCCTGGGAGCTTCAAAAAGTATCAGCCCTCACCTTAATCTTCTGTTATACCTACGTATATTTTTCCGTTTTTGAGTTGCGAAAATTATTTCCTGACACGTTCAAATTAGAACATTTAGGCAATTAAAAAGGATTAAAAGGTTAGGTGACGTTCAAGGAAGCAACCACGGTGTTCAGTTCTTAAAGTGAGCATATTTTGACTATACCGTGCCTTCGTTCTTCCCAAAATTTTATTTATAAGATTCTATTCTAACTTTTTTATAATAAATATTTCTTAAACCTCGTTTCGCTTTTCTCTCCAACATGACGCAGTGATTCAAGCTCAACGAGACGTTTTGTGGATTTGGTGATGAGGTTAAAAATTTCAAAAAAATTTTCAATAATGTAAATAAATACATTTGTAACTACGATTCTCAAAATCAAAAACCATTTTCGGACATTTAAGAGACTAATTCTGGATCCTTAATTAATCTATCATTGTACACTACTCGTAGGCTTTACTAAATATCATTTACAAGTAGGTGCCCTGGACTATATTTGTAACTTTTAGAAATTCCATTAACTAGTAGACCCTGGCATCTCTGGCCCAGAACAATCCTTAAAGTTAAAAAAAATAACACTTTCACTAGTTTACCCTTATTTCTATTGCCGTGAAATCATTTAATCTATTTATCTATTACTACAATTTAAAAACTGTCCGTTTACTAGCAAAACCTCAAATTTAATGCTATGAAATACAACAATCTCTCTTACAAATTTCCTTAACTATCAGACCCTTATTTCTATTGTCCGGGACTACCGCCTTGCTTCTTCAAAATTTTTTCCAGGAAATTGTCTTATTTAATGCATAGAAGTAAAAAAAACGGCAAAAGTAATGGGTAATTCATACCTAATCCCCAGATGTCATGGAACTCCTACAACTTTTGTTACAAATTTTTTAAATTACAAGGATAATTCCGGGTAATGGAAACGCAGGTCTGTCAGTTAATTGAATTTCTAAAAGTTATGATGGATAATCCTGAGATGGTATAACCTGCTTGTAAAAGATATTCATTAACACTTTGATTGCATCGTGCGCCACTGGCGGCCACGGAAGGTATTTCCATGATGCTGCTGATCGACCAGTAGGCACAAGCTCAACTTTCATGAATATTTAATTACAGCTAAATGAAAGCATGATCCAGTTATTGTTTACTATTTTCAAAATTGCTTACTACAATTGACTTTAAATTTCAGTTGTATATTGAATTTCAGTCTAACCAATCGCGGTCAAAGTGTTAAAGCTGACGATGGTATCGGGGGCTAAATCAGCTCCTCCCAGAGCTGCTGGCGCTGTCCGCTGCGGCAAAAATGCTCTCGCCTGCTGCTAGCAGAGCTCGCCTGTGTTCCTCCACTATCGTGTTGATTTCTTGGATCCGCAAACGATGTCTCCGCCACTCCTGCCTGTCACACAAACGTGAAAATTTGTTCAGACAACACCACGTTAGCCTAAAAAATTTCCGTTATAATTGGCAGTAAATTTTAGCAGTTCTCTAAACATTTCTTTGAAATTCGAATAACGACGTCAGAAAATAACGCAAGTTCTGAAATCCAATCACGCAGGCATCCCAGTCTAATTTTAATATCAAGTTAACGAGAATATTCTAAATCCTGCCCCAATGCGACAAGGCTCTCAATAATTGGGAAACAATGTTAGAGTGACTTAAACTGGCCTTAAGGGGGTCATCGGAGTGATTTTGGTCAAAATTATCAATTTTTTCTTTGCTGAAAAAGAGTCGTTAGATAGTGGGCTATTGCGTCCTAAAATTTCATGGTGCTACAGGCACTGGAATTATTATCCGATTATTATATTATTATAGATACCCCCCCCCCCCCCCCNNAGAGGGGTCTAAGGTCTAAAGGGGGGACGATGGGGGTCAATAATCATGACTTTTTTTACCCCCGTATCAAAAGAAAACGAGAAGAAAAATAGAAAATCTGGTTCCATTACTCTGTTAGAAATGTTACAAGGATTCTAAAATTGTTTTAGTTTATGTTCAAGCTTATAAATTCATAGACTTCTGTTTTTTTTAAATGTCCGAGAAAACATAAATTAAATAAAAAACTAATATTTCCAATTTTCTCAAAAACTAAGGCCCAAATCGAAAAATTTATATCTGCAAAATGTATTTCTATTTTAAAATTACATAGTTTGGGCAAATTTCGGAACAATCTACTCGAAAACGAAAAATCGCTCAGAAAACCCCTTAATTTAAAGACCTCGGAGTTCTTGGCAATCATACATTAGATGTCAGCCATGATAAACAGAGATGCCGCCACACCCACCTATGCATTGCCTGCACTGTGGAGGTCAGCCATGACTGCAAGTGCTGTTGCAGTTGCTGTTCTCTGGCGGTGATGATATCGAGGTGACGATCGTGGATGGCAGCTTGACTGAGGGCTAGAGTGTCCTCGCCTTGGAACACGAGCTGGGCAGCCTCAAGAAGACTCGCTGCTTCAAGAAATAATAGAAGAAAATGTAGTTTTGAAACCTTACATGACATCTCGCGCTCTACGTCGCTTTGCTTAAAACGAGAGGAACTGTGTTTTATCGCTTTAGGTTGATCTGAATGACACCATGAATGGTCATGGGACCGAGAACAAAATTGGTTCTGATAGGAATGGAAAAATTTCTTCCAAATGGGCTTTTATTCAGTGATCAGTGGCATTATCCTCAGCTATGCTAGCTACTGAGAAAACTGCGGACAGTGTTAAATTAAAATAAATTCTTTCGTCGATACCCAATGCACACGCGCTCAATCCACTCAAAAAAGTCTCTGACTACTGTATTTAATGGCTTTTGGAAGCACACCCCAACGTCGAAATCAAAAACTTCTCGGGAACAACGCAGAATGGAAGAAAAAAGTTTGAAGATGACTCAAAGAAAACAGAACGGAAAAATTGATAGAAATATCTCGAAAACATAACATTTTTCATATACACTGAAAATCGATAACTAACGATCAGCCTCTGAAATAGTTTCTCGTACCAGTATTATTCAATAATTCTTATGGTCCAAATTCAAACATCTACTTCGTCGACAGTTCAAGTAAACTACTCAGATCTCAATTTAGCGTATTCTTCAAACTCTTTTCCACTTTTGTTATGCCTGGACACTTAACAAATATACCAGGATTTAAAAGAATTAAAAATGAGTTAAAATGCTTGCAAGAAGGGATCAACAAATAACGCATAAGTGTTTCAATTCACAATGAAAGAACGTCGAGGCAACTTCGAAAGGAATTTATTCAAAACACCGTAACATGCAATAATTTTTACAATAATAGGTTTCGATCTTAGAGCAAACAATGGATGGAGTTTGTGAAGCGTATTTTGTCCCCAAAACTAGTATCAATATCGAAACAAAGTTCTCTACTCAAATATTGGAACAAAGTGAACGTGTAGAAAGAAAGATAGAGAAGGGAATATCTGTTCTGCGCCAATCATTCCCATATTTTTATTTATCATGCTCTAAATATCTATTTCGGAATTTATTGCTCAATACATTTACCTGAAAAACTTACACATCAAATCTCAGGTTTGTAAACAGAGCGCAGAATTTTTCAAACTCAAATTTTGCTCACGTTACAGGGCTGAAAATGAAAAAATAATTTAAAATGCAGGCTTCGAAATTTTTTTCTACTTTTACGTGGTTCCATGCTTGTTGTGCCCCACCCCGCTGTAATAACTAATTGTTCATTAGAATATTGAATAAAAAGCAAGGAAACGCGCTCTCAGACTCATCATTATATCTCATAAATTAGATCGTCAAGTATGAAAATAGAAAGAAGATCGTTTCTACTTTTGTGCTCATTCTAACAAAAATAAAACATGTTGAATTGAAATGAAATGCATTCGAGTGCGAATAAAATATCATATTAAGATATGCAATGCTCACAAAAAATTAAAGCTTCTAAATTGATTGGCAAAATGATGACTGCATGCTATTCAAAATAAGTTATCTTTCAAAATCAATAACGACTTCTGGATGCGGAGGTATATTGGGCCATTTGCAGAAGAAATTGCTTTAAAATCATCTAACCAAACTTGCTCTTCACACCTCTAAGCACGAGAAGAAGCGGCGAAATGAGGTATGGAAAAGTACTGATTGGTCCTTGAAATCCTGTCACCATGCTCCTCAACACGAATTCTAAGGGCTCGAGTGGTCGAACCCACGTACTCGCATACACATTGTGCGCAACTACATAATCATAAATGACGGAAGACAGAAAATCTTTGAAAATTTTGTTTTTAACTTAAAAAATATGACTCTGTTCAGTATATATACAGTAACACTTTTGAATATCATTAAATCAAAGTGCTGTTACACAAGCAACTTATGTTCCGTTTTCAGCTTCTCAGACTGGTTCCCAAAAAAAAAGAAGTGCAGCAAAATTTTTCCAACTCCTTGTGGACGGCATCACTGCCCCTTTTTTTCTTATTCCCTCTGTAATATTCTATTTTACGATCAATCTGAAAAATTGTTTCCTGTTTTTTTCTAGCCATCATCAGGATTTGCAAAAAAGCAAAACATTCACATGTATTTATAGATGTCTCAATATATTAGACGTTTATTAAGATACTGTACAAATCGTATGAAGATTTTATAACGTTTCTGTTAATTTGATTTCAAAATTTTTTTTTCGGTCTCTGACTGATCTCGGTTTTGTTTTCTTGTAACTGTCGGATCTGTTTTTTGTTTGAGTGTCGCTTTTTACTCTCTCTTCCGTAAGTTGAGACTTATAATGTTGGGAACCAACAAGCGTCGGTTCTTTTTCTGCACTATTTGAACGCGAGATTGAATAATACTTCATCATTTGAATGTGAGAACATCAAGGTTTGTCCCCACTATTTCACTGAGAAACCTTTCA
>JACJUY010000486.1:188700-221615 GCA_014220935.1 Platorchestia sp. MABIK | reverse complement strand
TCCTAAGTGAAATAAAAAATTTTCCTTTTTACGAATGACTGAACATTATCAATGAGTTTCTCCCAAAAAACAACGTTAGCATCATCAACCGAATAAACCAGGAATTAACTCCACAAGTGGCATCATGGCTTACAAAATACTCTTATCCTAGAGGAAAAATACAACTCGGTGATACTATAGCGTGAGGTCTACCGCCATATATCGCCTACCCATGTGAAGTTTAAGTACAAATTTAAGATGCACAAATTAAGTGCTTATCGGTAAATTAAATGTAAGGGAATAAGGAGTCTCCATTAGTACCATAACCTAACCCCACGCTATGGTACTAGCTAGAGGTAGATCTCATCCTATAGTGTGGTAGAGCTCACGCAATAATAGCACCTAAAACTCTCTCCCATTTTGGAAGTCAATGAAAAATTTCAAGAAGCCAATGGCTGTAAATTTTTGGAAATAATACTAAATGAAACTTTTACTCTCAAAAATATTGTATAGTTGTTCAAGTCATTTAATTTTTCGTAAAGTTAAACACATCGTACTTTGAAAAGCACTAATAATCCTTCATCACAGACTGATCAATCCGTATAATTCATGGCTATGATGTCTTTCATAAAAAAAATAGAACTGATAGAGTCTTCAAGTAGCAAAATAAGCCATCAGGTCTATTTATATTGAACGTGAAAGACAATTCCTAAGAGAATTATTTTTTCAAGAATCAAAAAATTTTGAAACTGTTTGATGACTACTGATATTCTGTTGGAATTTTACGTCCCGGATTTTCAAATCTAGCGAAAACTCTGACCTTCGTCAGCTAATTCTTTCTTAAGCAGATAACCAGGACTATGTAGTTGACAAGAAATAGAACTAAGCTTAAAATTACTCATCACTCGGAAGCCAGACCTCAAAATAACTCTTATATTTCTGATAACAAATCATATATCTTCTCACCTATCTGTGCCCTACCTAACGCGCATTCATATACAGGATTAAATATCATATGCTCTCAAATTACAAGAGAAATAGAAAATAAAAACATGGTCCAAAAAACAGTAGTTAATATGAAATGCGACAAAATACGGCCTCCAATCTCCATGTCTCACTACAAATGATTGGCGGGACAAAATTCAAACTATGAAGCTATTAACATAAGCAAACAACTGAATAAAAATATTTAATAGAATTTATAACTGTACATTTATTCAATTTTAGCTCAGCGTACACAGCTTAATTAATTAAAATAAGTTTCTAAGTACGCGTATTGAAGTTTACTAAAGAATTCATCTTTAGCACGTTCACATTGTCACGAGCCTAGAGAAGTGATTGTCTAGGTGTCTTAAGAGTATACTTACCCACTTTGAATTAGTTGTGTTTGAAGCATCAAAAATGGAACACTTCCACAATTAAATTTGCGATGGCCAAAATTTCCTACAATTTTTTCAAGGCCAAAAATTCATTCACATCGGTCCGAACAAATGCATTGAAAAAAAATGTCATAATAAGTTTGAGCCTATAATCTCAATTGAGTAAAAATAGAAACTCATTGTATAGTTCATTACACTAATGCACTGATGTAGCAGAGTCACATTCCAAGTTCTCAAGTCTAATTTTAACTCGAAATTATTTTGCTTCGGATTTTTTAGCACCCTGTTCGCTTTTTTTCCCAGAAGGATAAGAATCATCACGTGGAATTTGAGGGAATGTTCCCTCGACTGGAAATTTTGATTTGAAAGCATTTTTGGCTTCAATGTTAATAAAGATCAAGTTCTGGAACCGTTTAAAGTAATATACTTTAATATTCATCTGGATAGAGTAAAGAAATTCACTGCAAGTTAAAAATGCTAAAAACTCACCCCTTAATCACACGGACATTTTCAGTTAGTGGAAAGCGTTTTCAGAATAAGATTTCAATCTACTACAGTCCACCAGTTGACACAATATCGTCTAAAGGAAAGAATTCCCTGATGCTTGTGAAACCATTTCCTCCGACTCCCATTGAAGAATATACTCTGGCATTCGAAATGAAGCTCAATTTCCATACAATAAGAGCCTCAATATTTAAGGGAGCTGTTTCTTCTAAATAGCAATGAATGCGTCCCATTTACTGAGGAGAAATTCCCCGCTTGAGCTGAATGAATTCTACTGCTTTGGACTATTAACATCCCCTTTGAAGGCCTGACTTCTTAATAGCACAGCCCACGGTCGGATAACTCTGCAGTCGACTCGCCGGTTTTCATTTTGTCAAAGACCAGCGCATGTTCAACGTCACATGACTCACTCTTTAAGGTTGATTTGTTGTCAGAATATTTATTTCACGGTAGAGTGTGTCTCATTTTTTTCATATTAGAGTTTAACTCAGAGATGAAACTTACGTGCATGGAAGTTTGTAGATTTACTTACATGCATGCTTCAAATTTGAGACTGGGTAAGTGAAATAACTTCAACATCTCTAGGTTACTGTATTCAAGTGTGTAGGATGTGAATTTCTGAATATTTTTTCTCCTGAGATAATTTACTACCACATTTTCCCCACTTTGATCGCAACGTGCGCCACCGGTGGCCACGGAAGGGATTTTCAAAATGCTGCTGGCCGATCAGTAGTCACAAACTCAATTTTTATAGAGACTTAATTAAAGCTAAATGCAGGCCCGATCCAGTGTGCTAATTCTAAATTGCTTACAAGAATTGACTAGAATTTGGGTTGAATATTGAATTTACAGGTAACCGATTGCAGCAAAAATGCTAACGCATCCGGACGGACTATCACGGAGTAAAATAAAGTTTTATTGCTGCAGGAATAAATCAGCAATATTATATAAATAATGGTATCGTTGATTCATGTCAACTGCATAAAGCTGGTTGAATATTTTAATATTTTGCCGTAAGCTATTCATGTAAATGAATAGCTTTCATTATATGGCAGACTATTCCGTAATAAATATGGCTAGTCTTTTATGACATCATGAAAGTTTTCTCCGTACTTTTTATAAAGGTTACCGGGTTTTTACACTACTGAAGTGGGTCTAGAAAATGATTGAATAGTAATTAAAAAACGACCTTGCATGTATAAATTTCGCTTTTAGATCGTTCATTTTCGGTCGATCATTTTAGATCGAGCCCTAAATACTTTCACTGCTTAAATTTTAACTAAGTAACTGCTAATAAACTAAACCATCTGGTTCTGATAACAATAATTAAGTTGTGCTGCACATTTTTAAATACTTCTAAGAAAATATCTGCATGAAGAAAACTTGTAATTAACAAATTAGAAACAGAAGCGCAACAGTTTTCGAGCTAAGCACAGAATAACAAGTTATGAACATTAGTAAGCACCCGTTCGTCTGCGACGACAGCAAATGTTTTTAAAGTTGCGTGGAACAACACAGGTAGAGTTGTACATGAACACTTGCTGCTCCTAAAATAGCAATTACAGTCGATCCTCGACTTGAACATCCCCTAATGCAAGCCTTAACTTTACCAAATAAAAATTTATCCCAGTTCTAAACTATCTCGATGCTTGGTTCAAGAAATGAAAAACTCGCAGTCCCTGGGATTAATTTATTACATTCAAAGTTGGGGGTTCCTAAAAGAGGAAATCGTGCAACTACAGGAAAGATAGTGTGAGCCAAATGAAATAAATTCTATTTTGGCGGAAAAGAGATGATGGAAGAGGATCTAAATCTTTTCCAGATAAGCCCCGCCACTAATGCAACACAAAAGTTCACCCACTTGTTGCTGTCGAAATAATGCATCTATCGATTTCAAATTACTCTCAAACGAAAGATTTGACATTTAGTTTGGTATATTATTTACCTGGAATTTTCCCTCACCCCTGAAATATCAGCTCGCACCCGAGGTTGGGAAGCCCAGCTCTAGGAGATAGTCACGAATGTGGTGTTGTTAACTCCTCCTTCCACAACTTAAAAAATATAAATACCAACTAAAAACAAAGGATGATCGAAAATGCAATTCATATTAATGGTCGTGATGGTAAAAAGTTATTTTATGAAATGGCCTTTAAGGCATAGAATAAGGAAAGAAAATCATTTTTTATTGCCTAATTTTGTAAAAGCGTTGTATTTGCGCTTATATATAATGGGTTCTACCCCTTGACACTTTCACCGTGTTTCTGCCATTGTTAACGGTTGGTTTGGTTAAGTTGCAAGTAGCAAAACTGGGGAAACAGACTTTGCTGCTCGAATACATTTTATCCTTCCCAACAAATATGAAAATGCAACAGCAGTATGACATTTCACCTCGTATGATAACATTCAATTTTTGAAAAGATCGTGAAACAGATGAAATGTGATCTATTTATACCGGTACGTAAATGGGGAATTTACCAAATGGAGCACATATGACCCAATACGCGGGTAACGTGTTAACATTACGAAGAAAAAGTGAGGTACAAAATAAGCCATCATTGCTCACAGCTGTTTCATTACAATCGCATTATACACCATATTCATCATGCTTTTAACCTAGCAATAGAATGTGTGAAATGCAAGCTCAGTATGTAGAAGAGTTTCCGCTGTAACCTTCCCCACCCGTTTTCTATAATCACCAAAAGAGCTGCTTTCCTTTTGGTCACTATATGTACCGCAGCTGCGGGACTAAAATTAAACATAGGATCCATCTGGCCCAAAGCGTGATGTCCCACTCTCTCGTCAGAGACACACTCATGGTAGCGCAATTACCGTATCGAACCAAGGACGTTCTCATTCAGGGTATAGAAAATTGACTGTCGCTCAGGCTTTGAGATGTAATGTGGCGTGCTGTAAAAGACGCCCAAAAGAGAAAGAGGCACTAGCGTAAAAAGATTTAGTGAGCTTCCAGAAGGTTTAGAGAATCCTGTTCCATGACTTCAACGTAGTTTTCGTTGTGGAGGATCATTTCGTCATTTTCTGGAACCATGAACGAAGTGAACAGATCCTCTGAATATGGAAAAGGGCTTGTTTAGTTCGACAGTTATGAAGATAAGTCAATTGCGGAAAATTATTAAGGAAAATGATGAAAATTCTTAAATGAAAAACATAAGTGTTAATTCAATAGCTTCTGTAAGGATCACAGAAACGTTCTCCTTTTGATCAAATTCAATGAACTTTTTTTTTGTTGACAAGTAGAAATCAACCAAATTTTCTCGAAATATTTGCGTATTTGTTCATATTCGTACAACTGTAGTTTCGCCTTCCGCATTAAGCGTCACAAATTCACAGCATTATGATCACCATGACACAGAATCATATTATGTATAGAAGATAAAGATAGGTATCAACTTGAAGATAAGTATCAACGCAGAACTAAGGCTGTTGCGCGCAGAACTGAGGGTGCTGCACGCAGAACTAAGGCTGCTGCACGCAGAACTAAGGCTGCTGCACGCAGAACTAAGGCTGCTGCACGCAGAACTAAGGCTGCCGCACGCAGAACTAAGGCTGCTGCACGCAGAACTAAGGCTGCTGCACGCAGATCTCGAGAGTAAAGAAAGCTCCGTCTGCTACCGAGCCACCAATATAAGACCGCCGCTATCTAGTAAAATTACCCTCGCCTTCTGTCAGACGTCTGCCACCTGAAATTAGTGCTCAGCGGTGGCGCATCGACCCGTAGACTTTACGTGCCTTTGCACGAGACGCTTAAATAAATGTGAGAGCTTCTAAAAGCCTCCCACCCTCGCCAGTGTTGACCAACGTTGGAAGAAAGAAGTGAATTTCTTTATAGCGTTCAAAAGTTCGGATCGATGCTCGTTCCGTGGGTTCGCAGGAAGAGTGTGTTCCTGTTTTTCTCATTTTTGTGGAGTGAATTTTTTGTTTCTCTGTGGTCTGAAAAATGACGCTAAGAATAGCTTGCTTCTGGTCAATAGATTATTGTACATGAAATACGACTGTGCTGCTAGTAGGGCAGATCGTGTTCCTTGAAGTTGTAGCCGCTTGTGTCATACATAACATTGTTGTAAACTCATCTACAAAAACGTAAAAGAAGACTTTAAAGAACACATCAAAATTTTTTCAATGCATTCAAACGTATGCTGAATCTCTATTTTTTAGAGTATCATTTACACCAGTTAATAAAGTAGAGTTTTTCATGCCAGATGATTATTATTGATTGAGTAATTAACTAAGGAATAAAATTCACTATTAAAGCATCAATGGTACCAGGAAATAAAATAGAATATTTCATACCAGATGATTAACATTGAGTAATTCACTAAGTAATTTAATCGATCATAGGTGTGTTCTAGAGTGTACTGTTTCATTTGGCTCAATTGAATATATTTTTTCCATTTAAACATCGAATCCCTTGTGAACAAATCAATTGAAAAATCTAGCGTGTGACTAGGTTATGTAAATGAACCATGTTAAACATAATTCTATTCTTTCAAAGAGCTTGTCAATAGGATGCCCCAGAAGCTGTTGAATTTATTCACGCCCATTAGGTAATAGATTCAAATTATTTCGCTCTTATGGTCCTAGGAAACAATTTTCTCAATGCATAAATTTTGATAAATTTAAGAAAGCTTGAAACTTTCACATCAACTCGAAAATGCACCACGTGGCTTTATCCTGTAGCCATTATCAATTCTTCTTTTTTGAATCCAGTTGTGAATGCAAAAAAAATATGCATTTTCATTCTAAAGAATCACTCGTGGGCTAGCCAGGAAATCTCTCCGAAACTGCTGCTTTAGTTTTGAAATTTTATAAGCTATCTTAACATGGTTTTCCGAAACACAACAAGTTTTTCATTCCATTACAAGCATGGGCAAAGGCTCTCTTTTCGCGAGAATGACTCAAAAAAAAAAAATCCAAGTCCCGTTCTGACGAAATGCAACTCGGCATCACGGCAAGATGCGAGTGACATTTGTATCGAGAACGTGAGTTGAATTAGAGCATCACGGCTCTATTTCTGGCCTCGCTTTTCAGATCGGACGTCAGAATGAGAAGAGCGACAAAAGGGAGGCCGCTCGTTCCCTGCATACACAAGAGACTGGACTTCCCTCCTGCCATCACAGATTTCACAGCAGATGCCTCTGTGTCGGGCTCCAAGTAGATCTCCGCTTTCATGAGTCCATTATACTTCACGGGTTTTGAGATGCGATCTCATATTTTTCAAGGCTTCTTCACGTCTCGAAAGACCGGTGATCTTTTTTCATTTCTGTCTCTAAGTTGAGGTCGTTGTGCTCCTATACTTTACAAGGCTTCTTTCAGGTTCATCTTAGCCAGTTTTGACTTTCTCGTTTTGTCCCAGGAGTGTTGCAAGCGTTATGGCTGGTATTGTACAACGATCCTTCTCATCTATTTGAATCCGGTGAACTTTTTTGTGATTATGTTCTTTCCGAAGCTCTCCACTTGGCACAGTAGATGATGCGTCCATATGAAAAACTGTCTCTAATCCCGACTACCTACCTCATAGTTCTAGACGCAAAATAAATCCAATTTGCTCATTTTCCTTCTAACATTAATCCCTCACACTCGTATCACTAGTTCCTATGTTCTAATTGCTCATAATTCAATACGAGTACGCACTAACGAGAGGGTTTTCAGCAATGCGTCACATGGATTATGCTTTCCTTAGTCACCTGTATTTAAAATGCATTACCAGAATCCGACTACCGCGACAAAGAGGAACTCATTTTTTCGTGCTTTTCTCCGAATCATGTTTTCGACAATTTCCATGTGTATAACGATAACAATGTGTGAATAGCAATTAAGGATCTAGATCATTTGTCTCAAAACTTAATTAACATGGGTATTACGATATCCATGTATGAATAGCAATTAAGGGTCTCTGTGTTAAGGTATTTAAACGCGACTTTTGCTCTTATTTCAATTTAAATGCGCACAAAAGAATACATTTTTCAACTAAGAGTTACGAGGATTGTGTTCTCTTAGTAACTTATATTCAAATGCACTGTCAAAATCAGATTAGGCAGAGCTAAGGAACTCATTTTGATGTGCTTTTCTGTCAATCATTTTTTGATTCAACATTTTACACGGGTATCCCAGTACCAATGTGTTATTATCAATTAAGGATGCTTTTAAGTTTAGGTGTTTTAAAAACCAATGTATCGACAGTTCATGTTTGTACTTTATTGGAAATAAATGTTTTTCTTTTTCTTTCCTTCTCGAAAGACCGGTGATCTTTTTTCGTTTCTGACTCTAAGTTGAGGTCGTTGTGCTCCAATACTTTACAAGGCTTCTTCACGTCTCGAAAGACCGGTGATCTTTTTTCATTTCTGACTCTAAGTTGAGGTCGTTGTGCTCCTATACTTTACAAGGGTTCTTTCACGTCTCGAAAGACCGGTGATCTTTTTTCATTTCTGTCTCTAAGTTAAGGTCGTTGCGCTCCTATACTTTACAAGGCTTCTTTCACGTTCCAAAAGTTAAGATTGTTGCGATCTCATATCTTTTCAAGGCTTCTTTAACGTTCCAAAGTACCGGTGGTCTTTTTCATTTCCTACTGTTAGTTATGCTCGTTGTGCTCCCATATTTTTCAAGGCTTCTTTCAAGTCTCAAAATGACGGTGGTCTGTTTCATTTCCGTCTCTAAGTTAAGATCGTTGCGCTACTTTCGTCGACGATGATTTCTTCCCAATGTACATTTCTCTTTTGGATTAAATTTCTCCAAATACGTTTGTGAACCTCATTGTTCGTTTCATCGAAAAAATTTGGAAATTTTTCTGCATAAGCTTAGGATAGACGGAATGAATGTTACTGTTTGTTTT
This sequence comes from Platorchestia sp. MABIK, assembly GCA_014220935.1. NCBI lineage: Eukaryota > Metazoa > Arthropoda > Malacostraca > Amphipoda > Talitridae > Platorchestia > Platorchestia sp. MABIK. Next base: position 212,906 of record JACJUY010000486.1, on the reverse strand, counting down.
GTTGCATCATACTTGAGCACAGACACTCTCCGATATCCTTGTACTCATCGATTTTGCAAAAAAATAGTAATTTGCGTGCTTGCAAAATTGTGCGCAACTAACAACAAGGATTTTAGAAATAGTAACCCGTTTCATAAGAAATCCACACTGAATTGTTCCGTGATATATTTTATTTTTCTTTTGCGTCGTAAGTTTTCGATAACGGTAATCTTTACGAACGTAACGTGTCAAATCTTGAATGAAAAAATTATGAGTAAATTCGTACATAAATTTCTCGCGTCATTGTTTCATTTAAATAAGCATAGTTACCAAAAATCAATATAATAAGGGAAATATTTCCATGCACTTGTGGCAGATCAACTCGCAGGTGCAATATTCACATTTATAATATCACAGAAGGCTGTTGGCCAGCGCACCCTGAAGCTTAAATAAAACGTAAATAAAAATAAAACTTTACAGAGAAAATAAAAATAAATAAAACTTTACAGAGAAACTTTACTGTAAATAAAAATAAATAAAACTTTACTGTAAATAAAACTTTACTGAGAACTCAGGCTGACTAATTCATGCCCACGAATTACTACATTCAAATTAGTTCGCTCTTGTGGTCCTAAGAAACCATTTTCTTGAAACATCAATTGTGATAAATAAAATATGGTCTCAGACTTTCATATCAACTCGAGAATGTGCCACGTGGCTTTTTCCTGTAGCCATTATCTATTCTACTTTTTTGGATCAGTTGATAATGAAAATTCACAAAGAACTAAACCGTAATGTGTAGTGATTGGGAGACGTAATGTCGACGTAGTGTAAAGGTGAAAATGACGTTGCCGATTAATAATAACCAAGGTACATCCGAGGTTACGTAACTATTTGCATCTGAAAAATGTCCCCACTTCTTTAAGAACCCAATACACTTTTGCGTGCTGCAATTTCATAGAATACAGAATCTTTTTTTCCTTTTTTTCAGGGGTAGGAATTCCTCAGAAGTCACTGGGTTTTTCACGAGCAAGAAGATTTATTTCTATTTAGAGTGCAGTAGCCTGGCATCGTTATACTGCGAATTCATCATCATTCATTCAGAATACACGGCTACCTCGGCAGCCGATGTTGATGGCGATGTGAAGAAGCTCTCGAGAACGAAAACAGGCTCTGGAAAATGAAGGAACTTAAGTGCCCGTGCTGTAAATTTTCGGCTTGTCGGAAAAAAAGCATGATGCATCGGCCCGGAATGTAAATGTGTACTCGGTATGTAAATGAACTAGGAAAGTAAAACTGAAGAAGAAGTTGTTACCATTTACATGCAATATTTTCAGTATGATCCTCTCATAATGGTAATAAAGTGAATGGTTCATATTTAAACTAGGCACATGAATTAATTTAAGACACATCTATTTACGAGGTTTCCGATTTGGAACAGACACTAGCCGTATGAATGAGTACTGCTTGGCTTTTGGTTTCAAATTAATTAACTTTAAAATATGTGCATCAGGATAAATGAAAATTGCAGGACCTTCACTTAGAGTATCAAGTTAAGATCTGTGACGAAATGGGCTTCTAATTTAAAGTACATGTTCCTCTAAAGTTAGATTGAATCTACATAGTAAAAAATTAGTCCGCTCTGCCACCATTAATTCTAATTCTAATTCAAAGCAACATTTAATTCATTCATGAACGCTGTATTTCAGTCGAAAGTTCAAATGGGTTTGCCTTCTCTTTTTAGCTCTTTTATTTGGGCTATGGCAACATCGAAATTAATTTCAATCAATAAAAAATAATTGTATTCCAATAAAATAGGAATTTCCAGTCATTATGTAGCTTCTCGGTATCCAGTTTACAAACTCGTACAGAAACGGACAATCCAACAAAGCCAGCAGGCCGCAAACTACATATTTGTCCTATAAAGGATTTTGCAAAGGACTTTCGTGCCCATAAAGTCGTTAGACGACTGGAGCAACTTAAACGTCCAATAAGAATTATGGTCCTCATAATTCTTATTAAATCTCAATTTTTCATAAGATTCAATCTAGGTTCAGAGGAACTTATACTTTAAGTTAAAAGACTATTTTGTCCCAGATCTTAACTTATTAATGCGAGCAAAGGTCCTGCATTTATCAGTTATACTGACACACAAATTTTAAAATTAGCTAAAATGAACTCTTTACTCACTATAATTGGCAGTCACGTAGCACATCATAAGCACACACATGGCATTCTGTACGTTACCGCCATATCTCACGGAGCAAGAAAAAGTTCCTTGACTAACTGGATCCCATGTTCATCACCGCGATCCATCGGAGGAATGACCTCATCTCACAAGGTCTGAACCCTCGGGATCATTCCACTAAGTCTCGCAGAGCAATGGTTCAGCAAACTTATAGCAGGAGTTACGCAGCTGAAGTCAAAGCGTGGGAAAGCAGAACCCCTTAATCATGAGGGTCTCTTTTTGGAAATTCATGAAGTCTGTCTCACCAGATGGTATCTAGGCATTTGAGAATACATGTTTTAAGAACAAAAGAAAAAACAATTCATTTCCAATGAAGTTTATTCATGAAATGTGTGAAATTGTTTTTTAAAATGTCTTAACATTAAGACTCATGGTTGATATTCGCACATGGGTATCGTAAAACCCATGTCAATTGTCGAAACAAATGATTGAGAGAAAAGCACGAAAAATGCATTGCCCTCCTAGCGTTAATTTGATTTCGATAATGCATATAAATACAAGTAACACAGAAAACATAATTCTAGGGACGCATTGTTGAAAAAACTCTTGTCCGTGCGCGCTTAAATTGAAATCCAAGCATAGGAACTTGTGATATGATGGATTAATGTTGAAAGTAAAATAGGCAGATTTGAAATACTCGGCATCTAAGACTATGAGGTCGACATTCGGAGTAATGTTTTCATTCTTACGTATCGACCAGTATGCCAAATAACAAGCTCGGAGAGAATTAAAAATATATTTTACCATCACATAAATTGATGATATTTCCTACTCTAGTAACACTGGCACAAAAGAGTTCACAGGAGCCAGAAACATGAGCAGGACTGTTTTACGATGCTAAACATAACATTTCCAGCATAATTGGAACATTACGAATTATTAACTACCTAATTAGTGTTGTCATAATATACTCACGAGCGTAAGAAACGATAAATTGCCACATAAGGCTAACAAGAACATTTTATGACAGGAATAATAAAATAAAACACTGATGTTCCATAAAGTTATTGCATGGATGAATTACGTCGCCTTTTAAAAATGTTTTAATATGAAAGGTCCTGAGTGGATATGCATAGATGGGTGCCATGACGGCCCATGCCAATGCTTGTACAAAAGACTGATAACAAAACATAAAAATGTATCTCAAAGCTACTTAGTTGAAGTTTAATTATGTTTATTTATGAATGCAATAAAAGAAAAATAAACATGATGAATTTAGTGAGGAGAAAACACTTGTGACGGCTTCCACGTGCATTGCTGCACGATCATTGGCTTGCTTGACATCGGGGAATAATAGTGAAAGTGTTTGTGGATAAAATATATCCATAGCTAACAGGTCAATTCGGCAGATATTCATAAATATCTTTTAAAGCGAGCACAATTAAATAGAAGTGAGTTCACTGCCTCCATGAACATGCTTAAAATCATACAATGAATTTATGATATTTCTCATTTAAATGATGGCAAATAATATAAGGAGGTGACGAGGTAGGTAACGTGACAAGTTGGTAAAGAAATATTGAAAATACAAATTTTAAAATTACCGTATTTACAAGAAAAATGTACGTCGCTCTATTAACCATTTTATTGAAACTGCTGTTTGCATACATATATATGTTTATATATATATACGGATCATACATACACACAACAACCCACATACATACCCATAACTCACATGTACGTAAATATTAGCATACAAGCAATTACATTTCATGGGCATGCTACATAAATCTATTGCATGTGGTATAATGTAATGAAACATAGGACAATTAGAGATAGAAATTCATAATTACATTACAGCATGTACAGCAGCTTAAAATTATTGTGGAGACGCAAGATGACGAGATATTTTAGTTTTGAATTCTCTTAAATGTTTGAGGGACTTTGATACTCTAAGGAAGTTTGTTCTACAGTAAGACGTCTGATTTTGACAGGGCATTCTGCTCAATGTCAGATGAACGGTAGTAGATTGAGACATTATGTCTCTTATTCGGCTTTGAGATCGTGAGGGTGAGGGGATGGAATCGCTCTATTCAGCATTGCTCTGAGGAAGATATAAAGAGGAGAATACGAATTGGACTTTGTGCACAAGAAACCTTTTTTAGATAGCAGTCTAGCCGAGTTTATTTAGGAGAGGGGTTACGTGATCACTCTCTTCGGCTTCTAGGATTTAAATCTCAATAGCTGCATTAGTTCTTTTCACTTGGAGCAATGTAGTTCTACGATTTAATGAAGCAATTCAGAAAAGATCTGTCATGTTTAAAAAAACATTACTCGAAAATGTGGGTGTTCCATGAAATTACAAAAATTCAAATTTCTAATTGAGTAACAGGAGTTTCAATGTTTTTTGCGTGGATCATACTGAATACGTTGGTGCTGACACGCTGCTGGAAAACGTAAAAATCGTACACGAGGTCTGTAAGAAGATTAGCACGTAAGCGGGATTACCAAAAAACCCTACACAAGGTCAGAAAAAGCTTAACATGTTTGTTAGGAAACGAAAATTATTACAAGAAGTCTGTGAGGAAATTAATATGGTTGGTGTGAAACGGGAAAATTTTACACGGGGTCTCCAATAAGCTGAACACGTTAATCAACAATTACCGTATGTCTCGTTTACATGTACAGAGTTCTGGTATCTTTTTAAGTTACTTTAAAATGATAAAGTATATAACAGATAAACTAGATAAACAACAAGTGAATAAACACTTCTCAAAATGCATAAATTTTCCGCTTCAACACTTCGACCGCAACGTGCGCCACCGGTGGCCACGGAAGGGATTTTCATTATGCTGCTGACCGACCAGTGGTCACAAACGCAATTTTCTTAGATACTTAATTAAGGCTAAATGAAAGCACGATTCAGTTCATGATTGCTATTTTCAAAATTGCGCACTTCAATTCACTTAAAAAAAAACGCTTTTGAAGCAGAGACGCCTTGCCCTCGGCAGCAAAGGTGATGAGAAATATAATCAATGACGTAAAATTCTAATTTTTTCTAGTAAACTTGCACTTATATTTTTGAGTGCCGACCATCGAGATGGCCGGGTTGCCCAGGGTAGGAACTATGCAGGTGCTAGATATGTACGTTGTTGAGTTCAATTGCTTTGGAAAGCTGAATTTTAAACCTAATTCATTTTTATCATTCTCATGAAAACTTTACTCTGAGATGTTAGGTACGAATACAGTTATTTGTTCGCCTTATAAGCTACGAATACAGTTATTTATAACCATGTTCGCTACGAATACAGTTATTTACTGATCATATTGGCTACGAATACAGTTATTTGCTCACCACATTGACTACGAATACATTTACTTGCTCACTATGCCAGATACGAATACAATTATTTGCTCATCATATTAGCTTCGAATACATGCAGTTATTTGCTCACCATGTTGGCTACTGATACAGTTATTTGTTCACCATGTTGGCTACTGATACAGTAATTTGCTCACCATGTTGGCTACTAATACAGTTATTTGCTCACCTTATTAGCTACGAATGCAGTTGGTGAGCGAATGCTTGCCGTAAATTTGCCGAAAAGCAGAGCGCAAAATTTCCCCAAGCCAGCAGGATGAGTTGAACGTGATCCTGTGTGTTTAATGTTATCATCTACGTTCAATTTTTTCATGCGTTTTCAATCTTTTCCTGTGCGCTCAATGTTATCGTGCGCGTTCAATGTTATATGGGTTCAACCTTATCATGATCAAGAGAAATAATGTTCAATAATCTTTCAAATAGAAAATTCACCTACAAATTCAACTTCTTGCATTTTCTTCGAGCACTGTCCAGAGTTTTATTGACAGTGGTAGGTTTCAGTATAAACTTTAGTGACAAAATTTTAAGAAAACCCTTGCATCAATTGAAGTTCTAAAAATATTTCAAGTGTAAAAACAAAGAACGGAAAAAATAGCTAAAATTTATTAAAATATCGTCTACGCGTAATATTTTGAGATTAACCTTTCCTCCACATTTACTTTGTCTCGTCTCTCACCAAAAAAAAAATTTAACGAAACAGATCGGCTTTAACGCTCTGGTCCAGTGAGACATTGCGTATTGCATAAATTCTCGGGAGAGTGTTATCTGCCGGAGCAAATAGATCCATTGTGTAAGAGGATATCGGAGACCAATCATCCGATAAATTTTGAGTCGAGTGTACGATAATTTTATCGGCAGCCTTGGGCATCTCGCAGCGTTCTGCTTCGCTCCCGATGAATAGGGAGATTTTGGCATGAATGATAAGCAAAATACAAGAAAAGGTTGGTGGCTTTAAATTCGACTTAAATACCAGTAAACCATTTTAATATACATGAAATTACTCCGGTGATCGTTCTTGTTTGAGCTGCTCCGTGCAAAATTACAGAGAACGTATTTGTCATTTATTTCAAAGAACTGGACGTAATAGTAATTAACCATCAGTTATCATTCTACCCAATACTTCTTGCCTCAATTTGATGTTTACTTTCAAAATTATGTGCATTCTGAGCTTGTCTGTGAGTATCCATGAACATGGCTGCCCAAAGAACGAAAAATTTGCCCTGCTTTCAGTTAAGACATGTTGTTGTGGAGTGTTCGCTTTTTCCAGTGACGTCCTTGTAATTTAGCTAATAGGTTCCTTAATATGGAAGATTCGAAGATTCTTCCTGTGTCATTAAATTTTTATTTCTAACATGCGTTCGCTGAAACTCAAGCATCCCTGAGATTTGAACCTTTTTTTTCAAGTTCTAATGGAAACTAATAAATTTTTTAAGTTCTAAGTGCGGTTGTTTTTGTTTTTTCTTAGTTTTCAGCATCTACAAAACTCATCGCTTGAGAACCTTATTTGCCCTGTGGAGGACGGTTTTCAGTGGCGCATTTTTAAGCACAATAATCTGAACGTTTTCCCGAGTCCCTTTTCAATAATGCTGTTAACTAAATGTTCTAAATTACTGAGATACTAAACTCTCATCTGCTATTCGACGTTGAAAATATTTTCTTTTATTTTTAAATACAATAATCTGAACGTTTTACCGGGTCTGTGTTTCAATAATGCTGATAAATAAATGTTCCAAATTACTGAGATATCAAACGGTCATCTGCTGTAAATACTGAATATATTTCTGTAAATATTCTATAAGTAATTTTTATTCTGCAAGATCACTTTTTCAATTAAAGGTGAACACACATCATTTGGAATTTTACCGTGAAGGAGGCATAGCAGGCGATTGCAAGAACATTCTTTTTTGGTCAACAGGAAGCAGTGAGTGTAGACAAAGACACGCTTAGTGCTACAGTCACTCTTGTCGGCTTCCTTTTCTCTAAGGAAAAAGTTTGTAAATATAATTTGAAGTATAAATTTTGTACCTTGGCCAGGATCCTATGCAAATTTTATTTTGTAATTAATTTAATGCACTTCCCAAGGGGAAGTCGCCCGACACCGAAGAGAAGCAATTTGATTAAGGATTTTCTGGCGTGTGTTATCACGTGCAGTTCCTCAATTACCATTTGTAAACATAGGAAACTCTTAAAAATGTTTTTAAAATTCGTCATGAAGTAAATAGAAAGACCCGAAAATGCTGGGCTATCGACTAAGCACTGAGATGGTTTGCTCACGAAATATCAAGCTTGCCTAGTTCACTTTGCCATTCCTCTTCTAAAAAATCATGCTTCAGAACTCAACATCCCTTCCCATATTAAAGCTCTTTGCTTTGTGGAAAAATGGCTGTACAAAAATGACTAGAGCTTCATCGCACATGCTTCTGATGAATTAAAAAGAGAACATTTCCTTTGTTTTTGCAGCAACTGAAGAGTACGTCGACAGTTTGACACAAACAAATGTGCGATCGGATGTGACGTCAGCACGAAAATTTAATGCCCAGTATTTAGAAAACGTTTTCATGTTTTTCTAACTGAAAAAAACTGAATTGCTCTGTTTGTGTGAGCAATTCTGAAAAGTTAATTACAATTGCAAAAGACAAGTTAAATGAGAAATTAACTCGGAGCCAAGACAAAAAATAACTCAACGGAGTGACACTATTTTTGGACGAGTTTCTATAGAGTTCATGGTCGTTTTTCTGCAGAATTTCAGCGTCCAGCAGATCAGCTCCGCTATTCAATTATATTTTTATTCCCTATTCGTTTCAGAAATGGATGAGACAACATATTTTATAATTCCATTGCATTTCTCGCATTTTATCATCACATCTACCCAATTTTTATCCTTCCCTTCCTTAACATAGACACAAAATTCAAATTCGAAAACCGTTTCAAGTCTAATTTTGCAACTAGCATCATATACCGAAAAAATGGTTTTGGGGACATAAAGAGTGAAAGCTTTCTTTTTCAGAAAGTCTCGACGATTTGAAACCTTGCTGAGGGTAAAGATTCCTAAATTTCCTTTGAAATCTGCATCATATATACACAAAAAATTGCTATGGTGACCTAAAGAGTGAAACTTTCTCTTTAAAAAAGGCTCGATGTAAGTGATTTGAAATCTTGCTGAGCGTAAAGATTCCGAAAAGTCCTTTGAAATCGGCCCGAGGCGCTCTGAACATCCGGCACTGTAGAGCTACGGAGCAGGAAAAGAATCAGCTTATTTTCAACGAAGATGCAGAGGCTTCATCGGGCTCTAAAATGTCTCGACATAAAGATCCTTATAGTTTATAAATATGCATGGCAAGGGCATCATAAAACCCTTTTCAATTGTACAGGTAGAGTTAACACTAACAATATGCTCTTGTTTGATAATCGCCCAATCTGATTTTCTCGCTGGGGCATCAGATGATTTTAGCCGTCCTAGTATAGCTTCTGAATAGGGCGGTAAAAATTATAAATGCAGGAGCAAAAAAGTAAGACTGATTGCGGTTTTGTACTGTGTTCTAATCAGCACTGTGTTTTTTCTTTCATAAGACGATCAGTTCTCCATTTCATCACCTTCCCGGGTGAATGCTGATGGTTGTATGAAAACTGTTCAGTACATCCAACTTTTCCCCATGTAATTGTCACAAACGTACCCACCATTTGATATTTCCTTGAAGTGGAGAAAACTTAGTTAAACACTGGCAAGAAATTATGCATAATTTCCACCTTATATCTTAGTCTTCAGAGCGTTTCATTTCCTTGCTGACTTCCGGGAAAACGCCTTTCATGTATCCGGACAATCGACCTCAAACACGTGAGTTTTGCTCAATTTCAAAGTAGATTTTTTTTAATTTTCACGTCAAGTGAATCTCTCGAGTGCAGTTCCTAGACTTATATGCGACTGGGGACTGAAGAGCAGAAAGGAGCAAGCTCGATGGAAACAGCAAAAAATCCGTCATTTCCGCGTTACAATTTCACGCGTTGCTTGCAATACGACCCATCGATGGGTCGTGCATAAGTTCTTCCTGCTGCGAAACGACCCATCGATGGGCCGTTTGAAAAATTCTAATAAAATTTCAGAATTAATGGTACTGAATGAACCCAGTTAATGTTTGATATTTGTAATACTGCTGGCAACTTTTGACTTTAAATTTGAGTTGAATATTGCGCTTCATTTTTGACTTTAGCCCATCGCGGTGAGCGTGTCAATTTGGCTACTCCTGCTTCACAAACATCGTGTATAATAACTAGGATCAAATTATGAGCGACATTATAACTTATGTAAAAATATTTACACATTTGTTTGAGTTCACCGCTTTGTCCGGAATTGTGAATTAAGTTGTAATTTTTTAAACATCATCAGGATTCTAGAGTATCACTGCACATCGAGTAAACCCATAATGCGTATTGTAAAAGAAATGAGCCAACATTTAGCGATCATGATTTGTATTATTAGATCCACAAAAACAAGATTTTGTGAAATTGTGTATATAATTGCGTCCTATATACCTTTGCGCGCCACGCCAGTTCAAGTAGAGAGTTGAAGAACTATATGTGCATGCAAATACCCGTAGGTGACTTAAATTTACAGCCTCATAATATAACAGTCCCTCACGGACCGGTTGTGGGGACTCTTCATCAATCTCATTTTTTTAAAACGAAAATTTAAAATCTTCATTTGTGTTCGAAATCACCCTTTCTGTGCACAAAAATGCCATTCAAAACATGATCAGATTCGTAGTGAACAAATTTTATGTGAGGATATCCGAACGGGAGGATTTTGACCAGAGAAATGGCCTTCAGCATCGACGAACTGACTTACGCCGCCAGTTATGCCGATACAACAACGTAAATTTCTTATAAAATTCACGGGAATAATGCAAATTGTGTTCGCTCGAGTATTTTATGAACGTACTGGGCAGTAATAAAATATTTCGCTCAGTATAAAAGAAGATAAACTGGATATAGTTAGAAAACATGAAAAACAACACTTTTGTAGAAAATTTAAATTCTGCATAATATCCACACATTGGAAATTTTCGTTCATTTTACGCTAAAAAAGTAGCCGATGTAAAACTGCTGTAGTTTGTAAAATATTAGTGCTAGAAACCTGTAATGGGATTCATCGAAAAAAGCAGAATTTGAAATTTTATTTTATAGCAATAAATTTGTTTATTTGGCATACCAGAAGTACAAAAATAAGAATTAACATGGTAAGGAATTTCATAATTGATGATTAAACAAAATTTGTGAAAAAATTGTCTGCTGAGATGCAGGTAAAGAAAACTTCTGACAATTTCATTCTCAAAAGCAAACTTTATTTAAAACCATATAAGATGCAATGTCATCAAGAAATCTCACCGCAGGATAAAGATCAGAGGGTGTTATTTTGCAGCAGCATAAAAACCGTGAGCAGTTCTGGTCAAATATTGTTGGATAACACAATATTTAGTGGTGAATGTCCCATTTATTTGAAAGATATGTCAATTTGAAGAAATTATAAAAATAAAACATTAAATCCTCCTCTTTTCAGTGAAACTTATTTCATCCTACCAACACTAATACTTTATAACCACAATATTTTTAAATCAACTACTTTTTTACCGGACATAGCAACACGGGTTTATGAGGCGGGCATATGAGGCGGGTATATGAGGCGGGCATATGAGGCGACGCGGGTGTATGAGGCGACACGGGTATATGAGGCGGGTATTTGAGGCGAGTACATGAGGCGACACGGTTGTATGAGGCGGGTAAATGAGGCGGGTAAATAAGGCGGGCATATGATGCGATGTGGGTATATGAGGCAACACGAGTATATGAGGCGGGTATATGAGACGAGTACATGAGGTGACACGGGTATATGAGGCGGGTATATGAGGTGACAATTATGCGTACAGACAAAATTCACAGCAAAGCTAACCAAAAAATCTCTGATTTGATTCCTTTCCTTGGAGTGGGACTCAAATTGAACCTCAATTTATGGCGAGAAGAATCATTTCTATTCGACATATCGAGTTCGAGAAATGGAGACAGCGTCCCCAGCGGCTGGGCATTCAGACCAACTGGCTCGTCCAATTTCTAGAATTAGATTAAAAGTCTCCCTAGAGAAAGGAATTTGGTAATGAGTGTTCTTGGGAAGAAAATTAGTCCTGAGCACGGGAGAGCTCAAGGGGTGATTCTATATCATGGAACTTTCCTGAGTAACTGGAATGAATTGGAGTTGCTAGTGAGCTAGATATATGTGTCTGTTTCAATGGTGAATTCCTTACCATTTATTGACCACTGTTACACCTGGACACGTCTTGGTCAAATAATGTTATTACTCCTAAAATGATCAACAGGATGAATTTCTTGCAGAATTCAAGCATAACGTTAATAAATTTTGCTAATCGTGACACATGTTAGCTGAAAACACGGCAACTCTTAAATTATTCAGCGACTGTAAGAATATAAATAGACCAACTTCATAATTGATTAATTTAGATAATATGGTCACATATTGGGTAAAAAGATATCCACTACTTAAATGAAATAAAAGCAATGAAAATTAAATTTAGCCGTGTGCATTGTTTTTAAATTGTGGAAATACTAACACTTAATGAGTAAAATGATATCAACTCTTTAAATGAAATAGCAGCAATAACAATTAAAATTAGTTTAGTGTATTTGATTAATTTAAACATTAATTGTTTCGATCATTACGAGTGCTGATGCGAGCAATTTGAAAGTTGAGGCCGAGTAACGGTCGCTGCGCAGCAAGAAAAAGACAGCTAAACGCTCATTCAAATTAAAATTATAATTGCATTGTTTGCAAGAAGGTTCCTAGCGCTTCAGATTCAAGGCGTATACCAACTAAAAATCACGATAGGACTTCACGCATTTTTTCAAACAAACTTTACGGGCTTAATACATACCTGTGTATTTTGAGGTAACTTTAGGTTCATAGCAATTTACTTAATTAAATGAGGTGTTAAAAACAGGTAAAATCCTGATTATTTATGATCAAAACTACTACCTACTGTTTCGCTGAGAAATTACACACACAAATAACGAAGGTGTGACAAGCCGCACGTGTGTTGTTAGCAAACTCTTATCAGCTGGAAATTAGTCGTAGGAATGAGCTCGCTTAATTTGACTTTAAGGTATTTCTAAAATAACCGCGGGAATGAGTTTGCCTAATTTGGCCAAGTCAAATGTCCAAGGTAATATTGTCGTTCGCTCGAGACACAACCCTCGCAAAGACACGTAGAGCTGAGCACAGGCGTCATTATCTAATGAAGAACACACGTACAGCTCAGCTTCTGTTGTCCAGAGTCTCACAAGTGCGTCTCTTCCCTCCGTGTAATTATGAGAGAGCGCTGAACACTCGCGCACCTGCGCAGCTGGGCCCGTTGAACCATAGCTAGTTCCATGCTCGACTTGTGAGCTAAACGTGCTAAGTCTTGCTTCATCAAAATGACTCGCGGGCTATACGTGCTAAGTCTTTGTTTGACTTGTGAGCTAAACGTGATTGGTCTTGGTTAAACAAACATGACTTGTGAGCTAAATGTGCGAAATCTTTGTTCAACCAAAATTACTTGGGAGCTAAATGCGGTTAATCTTGGTTTAACAACCATGACTTGTAAGCTAAACGTGATTGGTCTTTGCTCAACTAAAATGACTTGTGAGCTGAACGTGCAAAATTTTTGTCCAACGAAACTGAATTGGAGTGAGTTCTCTTTCGGAAAAAACAGGGTTACAGGCTTACCTGCGGCGTGTGGCTAAAGTTGTCATGACATGGGGAGTGCTTGACCCACGGATTGGACTCTCATTCGTATTTGCAAATATTTTCAGAATTTGATTGGTGATACTTTGAATAGTACTGTTAACACTCGATTTGCTTAGAATTCATTTAAAATAATGCAAGTATTAATGTGATTTGATATTGTTTGCAAATTAATTCATGGGATATGTATAAGTTATCCCATGAAACAGGATAATATCCGCTCTATTCCAGAATTCTAGTTAGAATTCTGTTCGCCGATCACCATTTTGACCTTTGGGCATTTTGAATTTTTCGGTAACACCGCGAAGGTTTTACTGAGAACACAAATGAAAACTGAGCTATCGAATATACCCAAGCAAAGGGAAAAACATTCGTGAAACTTTTACCAATTGAAATGAAACACTGTACAGTTCTACAAAAGCACTTAGTATAGTATAGTATAGATTGGCCTGTTATGAACAAGATGCAGCATGGGAACCGCGTAAAATGAGATGGTAGTGCATGGATTCGATTCCAATGACGGGGATTTGCTTACTGACAAAATAAATACTGTGCATTTATATGAAGAAATATTTCTTCAAATATGGGATGTGAATTTGAACGGAAATTTCAACTCACAGTCAGATATAAAGCTTAATAATTTTCTCTGTTATTAAGATGGTAACATTAAATAGAAATGGGATCCTTTTACAGATAAGCCCCGCCACTAATGCAACACATAAGTTCATTCACTTATAACGTTTGAAAAAATGCACCTATCGACTTCAAATTACTCTCAAACAAAACATAAAAACATTATTTCGTTTAAGAGTATTTTGAAAATGATAGGTGCATTATTTCGAAAGGTACAAGCGGATGAACTTGTGTATTTTAACGGTACGCGAGTCGGATAGGTATACCCAAAAATTTATGTATGTAGTTTCCAGAAAACCATTTCTGTACCGTCAACGATATGGAAAAAAAGAATGGTTCAATCTTCCATTTGAGAGTAGTTTGAAGTGGATAGGTGCATTGTTTCATAAGTTACAAGCGGGTGAACTTTTGTGTTGCATTAGTGGCGGGGCTTATCTGGAAAAGATCCTGGAAATGGAGCTCCATAAGTGTCTTCAACTCCTACACGTCAGTGTACGATGATATTATATAATATTCTGAGTTCCAGTCGACTGAGCAGTTTTCCTTGGAGCTGGTGTCTAATTTTTGGATCTGGGTCTGGTTGATTTCTTCAGTGTGTTACGTTTCAGTCTTTATTTTACCAAAAAGCAGTCGAAGGAAGTCCCGAGTTTCAGAAATTTATCAGTGAACAATTGAACCGCCATTAGCTCGAATTACAGCTTTTATTCTACTTGACATTGATTCTAAAATATTCTGGATCCTCTACGGCTTTATTTTTGACCGTAATTGAAGAAACCTTTCCCTCAAAGCAAGTCAATGTTGAACAAATTAGTGATGAGTCAAACAGGTTCCTCTTAAGCTCACAAAACAGATTTTCAGTGGGATTCAAATCAGGAGATTGTGGTTACCAAACTTTTCGCTAAAATTTTCCATCATTCACAAAACCTAAATCTAGAACATTTCTTGCCCTGTGGATTCACGCATTGCCGTCCGGAAACATACCGTTGCCGCCAAGAATATAAAACCTCATGGAAATATGAAAGGGGTCAAAAAGTAGTTGTAAACAGTCCTTGGCGTTCATTTCGTTGTTGTAAAGAATGTTGTAAAGAATCAATACCCATCACAGTAAAAAAAACAAAGCATTGCACTGTCTTCAGATGTCGGAACTGTTCGCCCGATGTAAAACAGATCCATACCATCATGTCACCATCACCATACCCTAATTCACTCTCATCGTTCTGAACATGGGTGAATCTGGACTGATCGGACAACAGGAAACTTTTTCAGCGTCAGCTTTGGGGAGACTGCGGCGAACAGCCTAATTAGATAAGACCCAAGTCTCAGCTCTAGAGTTGCAAAAATTATTTGTAACACAATACTACGTTAGCGTCAGTTTCAGGAAGACTGCCGTGTAATCGGAATAATTTTACTGCATCTTTAACGTCAGCTCAATTGTTACAAAATTCTTCGTGGCAAAAAAAAATCCGTTTGTCAATTTCAGTAAGATCTCAACAATCTGTCTAATTTTATAATATCTTAAGCGACAACCAATGGACTACCAAAATTATACGCAGCAAAAAGCTCCATCAGAATCAGTTTTAAAAAGATTGCGGTAATTGGCCAAACATCACAGAATTTTAGGTATTAGCTCTGGTGTTACCTAATTATTTGCAATGATAAAGCTCCGCCAGAATCAGTTTCAGAACGATCTTGGAATTAGCTTAATTTTAAAGGATCGCAAGCGTTAAATCTAGTATTACCAAAATTATTCGCAGCAAAAAACTGTCAGAATGAGTTTTCAAAAAGATCGTGGTAATTGGCATAATTTTACATAATCTTAAGCTTTAGCTCTAGCGTTCCCAAAATTATACGTGGCAAAAAACTGTCAGAATCAGTTTTCAAAAAGATCGTGGCGATCGCTTAGCCAGTGGCGAGCGTGGTTGGGACGTGGCCGCGTCTGGTAAGTCGTGCACCAACCGGCCCTTAATATAGCTGGCACTTCCAGTCATTGGAATTCAATATCAAGTTTGCGAGATATTTCAGGGTTGCTGCAACTCGCCCCTCAAAGCTGAGAATTCCTTTGATCTTGCCGCGCTGGTACCAGCGAAACTTGAAGAGAATTCAAGCCACGTACGAGGCTCGATCAAAACGCTGCAAAAGTTTGAGCTTCACAAGGTTTTCAGTCAAGGTCAATGGGTTCTTTACATTTGAATTGAAGCCTGTTATTTTGGCGCATGCAAATCGATATGTCCTGAAACTACTTTAGGATACCAGGGTGCAATTTACTGGTGAATGAATATCCATCGCAAGTAAACAACGCCATTTCCGGTTGTTGTGATGATTTAAGAAACGTACCGAAATCCTAACTTCGTTGAAATTATCCATTTTCTGACTGAGGAGGGGAAAGAACGGAGCAGTTTAGACCCCACAAAATTGGTGCATTGCTGTCAAAAGTTAACATTTCCTTCTTAATACTCTAATTGGTAAGGGAAAAATTTTCTAAGGTAATTTCAGCCATTACCCTGAAATATCAGCAAAATTGCCCTATCATGTCATTTTTTCTGCCTAAGCAGGTGCTTACTTCCTTTTTAACACGTTGACTACGATTGCGCGTGTTGTAAAGTTGATTTGGTTGTAAAAAACAGACTGGTAAAATCGATTTATTTGCTCGAATAAGTTTCCGTCCTTTGTAAGAAATGTATAAAATGTAAGAGGTCAATAACATTTTCATAGTGTGATAAAAATTCTTTCGAAAAAGGTCGCAAAATGGTTTGAAAAGTTATACATTTACATTGATGTGCGTATGAACAATATACCTAGGGGTGCACATTTGTCCCACTCCGTGGTCAAAGTGTTATACTGAAAAAACTATGCTTTAAAAATGTATGCATCGACACTGATCGAGTGGATATTAATAGCAAATTGTACGTGTCAAACTACTGGAGTGTCTAAAAACATAGTTACAGGAATATTATTAATTGCCCTAATTTTGTCATTTACCTCAAATTATTGCCCTATTAGTTGAATTACCCTGAAATTTTGTCGATTTCCCTAAACTGGAAGCGCTAGCCATCTGGGAACTGGAGTTCCCGTAGGGAATAAATGGGTTATGTTCTCGATAGTTCTCTATAGTTGAGTTAACTGTACCTAGTTCTCTATAGCTAAGTTCTCTGCAGTTTTCTATAGTTGAGTTAACTATAGTTCTCCATAGTTGAGTTAACCATAGTTCTCTAAAGTCGAGTTAACTATAGTTCTCTATAGTTGACTATAGTTCTCTATAGTTTTCAACAGTTTTCAATAGTTTTCAATAGTTCCAATAGTTCTCTACACTTTTCTATAGTTCTCCATAGTTTTCTAAAGTTCTCCATAGTACTCCATAGTTCTCTATAGTTCTCTTTAGTTCTCCATAGTTCTCTATAGCATAGAGCAGTAATTAAGTGCAACTTACAATTAGTTCAGCGCTGTGGATTGCGCTAGAAGTTCCGTCTGCAGAGAGCTGTACTCGGCCACCAGCACTTCAGTATCGAAAAAACTACACACATTCTTCTACGACGTTTTCCACCAAAACAATGCAATGCTCTAAATTACTCACTGAAATGAAAGAGCTTGAATTGAAAATTTTCAAAAAACGTTAATATACTTTTAGCACGAATATTAAAAACCACTTTGTGTCACTATTAGCTAACGGCTGCAGTATTTCAGTGAAGCCTAGTGCCCCTCAGTGGAGTTCACTACCAGAATTACTGCAGACATCAACTTCAGCATTCAACTTTAAAGAGGAAAAACTTTAATTAAGGTTAAAAACATATGTAAGTTTATGTGTATAAAAAGGTAAATTTGTGACTTTAGGTGGGTCCCCACGCTGCATGGAGATGCCTTTAGTGACCACCAGTGGCCGTAAAATGCAATTTCATTTCAAACTAAATTACTTCGTAATTCAATTTACCTCCTAGTAATTATTTGCATCCTATAAATTTAAACGTTTAAGCTTAGGTTAACATTAGTTGAATGTTAAATTTCAGATCAACCCACCACATTTAACGTTTTATTCAACTTTAATCTTGAATCATATTAATTGATCACTTTAATATAAAAAGAATTAAGTTTGGTATAAAAATTAGGCTCCTCTTTCTAACAGTCGTGTTACTTTACCTGCAGCAACACACAAAAAATCGTGGATAGTGAATTTATAAACTGATAGCACCACAGCAAAAAAATCTAAAAACCGCTCCTCGAACCCTAACCTTTCAGCAAAATCTTAAACACTTCGCCTCGGGCAGGTAACACTGAAGTTTAATATTCAATTCAAATTTAAAGTCAATAATGTAAGCAATGTGAATTATTGGTTGAGATTCTTGCTGTTTTGACTACTTGGTTTTCCTAAGTCGGGCTGCAATCAACAAAGAAAACAAATTGATATTTTCAAATGTGGCATCGTCGATAGGATATGCTAAACATTCCCAGTTAAATCATATCTCAGAGATCATTTACAATTTGGTGTCTCAAGATGAAGAGTTTATCTAAACTTGAGAGTTTCACGCGTAGTCTTTTATAATCTCAGTAGGACGTGCACATTGAGATGAGTAATTGCGTCATTTATTGAAGAACATGAGCAGTTCACAGGGAATTCAGATTTTTCCAAATTGAAAATATGATAATTGTATACGTAGTTACTAGTACTCTTCTTATTAGCCTATGACACTTGACCATAGAGTGATAGTTAAGAAAACAGGTAGGGTTCAAAATCCGAAAAACCTAAATTTTTAATTTTGTATTTTATTTTTTATAAAAAGAAATTCTTTTAAATCTCAAAATTCATCAAATCAAAATACCTAAATTCTACTCCGATATTTCTTTAGATTATATATATGTAGCTATCTAAAAACATGTTGCCGGTTCTATAACTTTAAAATTGAAGGAGGAGATACAATTTACAACAAACCCTTTTTTGTCAGGTTTTCCGAAATAAATCAATTTATTAATAAAATTACGAAATAACACAATTAAAAAAAATTGAAGAACCATTTTACACCCATGGTGAGTTAGAGAAATCCGTCGAAAAATGTCGGACTTTTCTTTAGTCGAACGGTCCACTTAAGTTAACTTGTTCGAGCTCTCAACTATTTCTCCTTTAGAAATGGGAGTTAACTTCAACAATTAAGACATTTCCTCTATTAATATGGGAATCACAACAGGTTAGTTGAATACAAATTGCTTAATTTTTGAGGGAGGAACTTTAGCTTTACAGCACTCAAATTAAGCTTTAAAAAGCAATCAAATCCCAAATCTAAATCAATTCTTAGTTATAAGCACTCTGATTGTTTAAAAAAAAACACAAAATTAGATCTTAAAAATTACAGTATGATCCAACTTCTGAAGATCTCCTACGCACTGATAGCTGTTGAACGTTCGATCCAGACCAATAAATTTCAGCAACGGAGATTTTCATTCGCTCTAATGGCTCTGTAAAATCTGATCCCGAATCAAGGTTTCCGACTAAAAGTGTGTTTTTTCTTGATGAAGCGACCGGTGAAACGTGTGTATCTAGGTTCTTCTGGGGAGATTAAAATTCGTTCGCTTCTCTCTGCTCAGCTCAGCGGGTCGGATGAGTTCTGCACAATAGTGATCGTTCACAGAATGGGAATGTCAAGGAAAAGATAGGATATACGGAATATTTTGCAGAGTAATTCAGGGTGAGCATACCGCCAAGCTTGTGCAGGAATGCGTATCTTGAAAGTAATTTATTTACTCATGAAAGAGTAGAAAGTTTTGTATGAGATATGGGCGAAGAGAAGTACTCAAGTACATAATACTGGATGATAAGAGGCTAACCGATCCTATTGCACTGCTTTCGAGGTGATATGGAAAACTAAATTTGCGTACAGAAAGGACAAAATAATTGTGAATGAAAATTCAGAAATGTTTGAGTCTAGCAGCCGGAGGACAAGCAGTTAAGAAGTGTTCATCAATACGTTTTTGATTTTGATCTTTCATAGAAAGTTTTTTTGTATCGGTTCCATGCATTCCTAATACTAACGGTTGAAAAAATCGGTGGTAACAGGTGCTTGTAAAATTAACCTCTAAAAATATTTTTTAGTCTTTTACTAAAATTAAGTGTTCTGGCTATCACACCAAACATAGCGTAAGTTTGAACGAGGTTTTCGGGTTTTCTTGGCTCATAATTTGCATACCGTTTTAATCATAAGGCTTAACTACGAATAAATAAATTCCTAAACTCAAAATGTAACGGACAACCGCTCATGATCTGTCCTTTTTAAATTTTAATGCATGATTTTCACATTATGATTTTTATGATTTTCCTTTCAACCAGTGACAACGTAGATTATCTTGAGTTTTAATTATTCTATGATTACTCGTTTATCAAAGTTGGATTAGAGTCAGGGTCGGGGCCAGAGAGAAGTCAACGTCACAGTCAGGACCAGAAAAACACCAAAGCCAAGGTCAGGATCAGAGTACGATTAGAGTCAAGGTTAAAGTCAGAGTAGAACAAGAGTTAAGTTCAGGATTAGATTAGAGCTGGAGTCAAAGTCAGGGTGAGGTTAGTAAGGCTATAGGCAAAGTCAGGGTGAGGTTAGTAAGGCTATAGGCAAAGTCAGTGCGAGGTTAGTAAGGTTATAGGCAAAGTCAGGGTGAGGTTAGTGAGGTTATAGGCAAAGCCAGGGTCAAAGTAATGCTGGCCTCGAGATTGAAGTCAGAGTAGACTCAGGATAGAATATGCAATAGAACAAAGCCGAGTGGCTTATTTTCGGGTTGTCCTGAAGTCTCGTGCAGTCAGACAGGAATCATGCACAGCACCAAAGAAACACATTTAACACTCTGACGGCAATTAAATAAACCGAAGTTCAAAATCAACTCTAATTTAAATTCAATGTACATGTAGTAAGACATTTTTAAAATAGTAAATATTGAATTTAAAAATAGCAAACATAACTATCATTTAGCTTTAACTAGCATTGATGAAAATTGAGCTTGTGACTTATGATCGGTTAGAAACATTGTACAAATTTCCTCCGTGGCCTCCGGTGGCGCACGTTGCGGTCGAAGTGGTTTATCAGTTTACACGCACAAGCACCAATACATTCATGTTAACAAAATATCTTTCAACGCAGCCGTTTTCTCCACATTAAAAGTATATTATTACAGCCGTGATCGCTTCTTTTCCCTACATGCTGGCGCTTCTATCCAAAGAGGCAATACTAAATGGAATGGAAAATCCACAGCATAAAGAAATGTTGTTCCTGATTATGGCTACTGAATCAGGTGTATAGTTTTTTTTAAATCTACCAGAAATTCCAGTTAACCCTCGCACTTCTGAATACAGAGGTTAGCCAAAAGAGTTATGGTTGAGACTATTAAGTCAAGGGCCCCTCAGGGGGATACAACGATTGTATCTATTGGCATTAGCGCTCCCAGGGGGAAAATATGTGAGGGCCAGAGTTGAGAGTTAGGTAGGACTTCATGCTATAGAAATAATTTTTTTTTTGTTATGTTAAGGACCACACTTTTTTGGTTTACTGCTGTCTTGTTTTTCAACACCTACCATTTTCTTCTTCAACTTTTAACTTGTTTTCATTAACTTCTTTCTCAACTTACTGTTTCTATGCCCCTTCTGTAATAGACTCCCCATTCCCTTATCTCCATACTAAATGGGGCCTTCCTCCTTCTTCTCTTCGATACGCTCTTTTTTTACAGCTGTTAGGGAGGCTTAAACGAACATTTAATATTTTGAGTCAAGGGTAAATCAGAGTAGAGTCAAAGTTAAGGTCAGAGTAGACTCAAAGTTAAAGCGTGGAATCAGGGTTGAGGTCAGCAAAACAAACGCACCAACACCTGCCATAATGCTCCCTGTACCACTAGAAAAGCTTAAAAACTTGTTTAATTTCTTGAAGCTTGCTCGGTCTCAAGCGTATATCTTCAAGGGCCTAATTTAAAAAAATTCCTTTTGTGGGTTTTGGTATCGAGCTAACCATAATGCGTTTCTTCCATGAAATAACTGATGTTCATCATTAAGCTGTGAATTCTTCATATGATTCAATAAATATTTATCGTTTAGTTGCATAACTCATTTAAAAGCACTGTTTTATACAGTTAATGAATCATTCAAAAACGTTGTATGCAGTATAAATAAGGTGTCTTCTATATTTTATTCCTTTTTCCCATTATGAAAAAGTTTATGTATTACTTTTCTCTAACTGTGAAAATCTTTGCTAGATAATTTTTGATTTCTGCGAAACAATGGTAAAATTTTATATTTACGTTGAATTTTACTTTTCAACACCAGAATTTGACCCGCAATTATTACTATGGAAATAAAACCCTCGACAGTGGGACCATTACACCGCTAAGGAAGACTCCCAAATGCCTGGGATGGTCATTTAGACAAAAGGCTTCGAACTTTCCTTCATTCTTGCACTTTTGTAATCTGGAGTTATGGGGAGCTCCTTCCAATTCAGTCGGCGACTGCACAAAATTGCCCTTTCTTTGGAAGGCAGTGGTGCGTCAAAAAGTCTACGGCAATTTGTTGACATCTTTAACTTTCGTTCTGCTCGTTTTCAGGCTGCGTTTCGCACGGCACGAATTCTGTCGCCGACTGGAAGCTTCGTTCCAGCAAACTTTTTTTGGTCTGTTCTGAAATGAAACGGGGAAATTATCGATGCCTTATCTACTGTGGGAGATGAAGCATCTTTTGTAGCTTGTGTGGTACAATTTCGAGTGTCTCAGAAAACTCGAAAAACGAATGTTTTTTTAAAAGTGAAATTCAATCAATTTTTTTGCAACGTACTTTCTGAAGTGATACCCTAGATTCGTACGCTGACTAAATAATGGAAGTTATTTTTAACCCAACTTTATTTTTCGTCGACCACAAGAGCAGACTAACAATGGTTAGTAAAATATCGATTTATAAGATTTTATCAACGGCACGAATTCTTGATAAAAATTTAGTTCACAAAGTACATCTGTACTTATTTTCATACCCGTAACTGAAGAAAATGATCTTGTTAAAAATCGCATACTAAATTGAACAGATACATCCAAAATTCCATTCCTGCGGCGCTTTGTTATCATACAATCAGGGTTTGATCATTTTTAGTAAATAGTCTTCACTCCGAAACAGCCGAGAAACTCTGAGCCACGCAGTTAAAAAACTATAGCCCCATAGTAGCACTGGAGGAGAAGATCTGCAGGCCTACAAGAATTACTGAATTACCGAGTTCTCGTAGTACCGACCAGGGGCAAATTTTGTACAATTTACACCTTAGCAAAAGTTGAACTTGCGAAGTAAATTGATCCCAGTCGACTTGACTACGCTATGTGCTGTTTTGCTGATTTAAATAATTAAATTTTAACAAAAAAAACTCAAACTTTAAAATATTGCGTACTCGACAGCGTACCACAGTTGTTTGGTAAAATTCACACTGCCAACATCACAGGGAATTGCGAGTAAGTCCAACCTCAGGAGTGTAGTCATTTTGCGGTAGGGTCACACACTGTTCCTGTGTTGAGTGCAAAAGCAAGTGATAAGCCTGCAGTTGGGGAAAATTAAAGTTTTGCCTCATGAAGTTAATACGGCTTGTTTTGTTTGAGTTAAATGGGTTTGTTTGACACGTTCACCGCGTTTCTGCGGTTGTTAACGGTTGGCTTGGGTAGGTTAGGCTATAAGAACCAGAATTGGAAAATCGACTTTACAGCTCGGACACATTTTATCCTTCATAAGAAATATGGAAAATACAATTACACGATAACATCTCAATTCGTATGATAGTTATTTTTTAAAAAGGTTGTGAAAATGAAATGACATTTATTTATACTGGTATGTGCATGAGCTGTTTACAGAAAGGTACACATATGTACCAATAAGCGGGGAACGTGTTATTAAAGAACATAACTTCATTTCAAGGGAGAGAGGGATTTGACATACTTGCACCACTCACATACACACGGTAAGACTTGAGCTCACCTAGTGTGTTGGGACGGAACATGGCTACACATGTTGGGACGGAACATGGCTACACATGTTGGGACGGAACATGGCAACACATGTTGGGACGGAACATGGCTACACATGTTGGGACGGAACATGGCTACACATGTTGGGACAGAACATGGCTACACATGTTGGGACGGAACATGGCTACACATGTTGGGACGGAACATGGCTACACATGTTGGGACGGAACATGGCTACACATGTTGGGACGGAACATGGCTACACATGTTGGGACGGAACATGG
>JACJUY010000486.1:137488-181005 GCA_014220935.1 Platorchestia sp. MABIK | reverse complement strand
CCCATTTAGTGCTTCGTATTGCCTCCACACACCCATTTAGTGCTTCGTATTGCCTCCACACACCCATTTAGTGCTTCGTATTGCCTCCACACACCCATTTAGTGCTTCGTATTGCCTCCACACACCCATTTAGAGTTTCGTTCGTTCGTTGCTACACAGGGAGCGACAATGGCGTAGAAATTCGAACTCGGCAACCTGCCGTTTTAGAAACCGTTTTATACGTCGATCACCCAAGTTCAAAACAAATGCTTGTGCACTGAGTAAGTTTGGAAATTTTTGAAGCGACGTGATGAGTGTGCTACGAGAAACTCTATCACGCCACATCTTTGTGGAGATTCTTCTTATATTCACGTTTATTGAGGATGAGAAACATCAAGTGATGAAGGCTGCGGGGAGCGGAAAATATAACATACAATTACAAATTTTGAAATGAAAAGGGCGCCGAATTTAATGCTCACTAGAGACAAAACGAGATTTGTATCTATAAAAGACTTTACAAGGACATACGAGTGAACACTTCCTCTGAGGTCAAACTCGCTGCCTGCAGTGTCTGTACCATGGTAGAGGAAACAACGTAAATATACTGTTTTTCTAAGGGGAAAAATGCACCTCATCTCGTTGGCTAGCCAATAGAAAGGCTTCATTTCAAACACACTGGATGACGTCACCATTCTGACATATCGTTAAGCCAATGGTGGTGCCAGATTTTGCGCTATCAGTGTTGCCAGATGCAACCTCAGCTCTGCTATTGGTTCAACGGTATATGACGTCAGCATTGTGACACGGTCGACGAAAAAAAAGGATGGTTTGAAGCAACCTTGTTTCTTTTACCATGCTCTGTACCAGCTGGCTTCATGGAAAATTCATCATTGTAAAAGCCGTGACTTTGAAGCGGAATGATAGATGACGGGCATCCACATTATAGAAATTTGCTCGAAAGCAGCAAAATCAACAACTTTCACAGTAATCCTGAAATGAGCTATAGTCTACGATGGATTCAAAGTTCTTTTGGGCTTCATCGAGCAAGGTGAGAGGGTAGACCGTGATGTTCACCGTGTAATGTCGGAAGAACGTGCATGCACTTAGGACCCCGAGAAAGTTGTTAATATGCAGCGCGCTTACCGAAAAAAGTTTTTAGCTCAATGAATGAATTTTGCAGGAACGACGTGCAATTAGCGTTTCAGTGGAATGAAAATGTACGCTCTGTATAAGGCTCCAAAATATTTTATTTCTCTAAGCTTCGTAATCTGGCCAAGCTCACAGGAAGACACACCAACTGATTCATCCTGAAGAGTAGTTATATTAGTTGTTAACGAGAAAACGAGGTTGTAAACGAGTAGTAGTTGCAAACGAGTAGTAGTTGCAAACGAGTAGTGGTTGCAAACGAGTAGTAGTTGCAAACGAGTAGTAGTTGCAAACGAGTAGTAGTTTCAAACGAGAAAAAATACATTCTCGTTTCAAAGATTGATTTTAGTGATGAAGAGGCTCGCGTAGTTGATACTGGCCTAGTTACCGCTATAATCCCCAGTGTTTTGTATTTGGGTCAATTTTTGTTTTGTATTCACATTCGGGTCTAAGCTATGACTGATGCTAAGTTTGGGGCTAGGATTCAGGCTATGATCAATGCTATGATTAAGGCTAAAATTGAAGCTATGATCCAGGCTATGATCAAGGCTATGATTAAGGCTATAATTGAAGCTATGATTAAGGTCTATAATCAAGCCTACGATCAAGGCTTTGATTCGCGCCAAAAAAGTGAGCTTGCAAAGGGATTCCCACAATAAATTAAAGGTCTCTACCATGCCTTGAAAAACTCACATACGGTTTCATAAAAAATGGAAGGTTTGAGTTACAAAAAAGCACATGTCAAAACATTTTTGAAGATATTTTAAATTGCTTTGCTTTTGGAGACGCCGTTCTTTCGCTTAAAAAATGCATAATTTTACGGATTTTGTTTATTTGTCGCACGAATTTAATAGCGTATTCAATATCTGTGTCATTCAAGTTGGAATTTGCATCAACTGAAACCGATCTATGTTTGAATATCCAAACATGAAACAAATTAGGTAAATTAGGTAATTAGGTGATGAAACAAATTAGGTAAATGGGAATTATCTAATATCTCGTTTTACTCTGCATCATATCTCATTAGGAGACGATGTTGAGACTCTGAGAAGAAGCGTCACTCACTGCAATCTCCCCACTATTTACTTTAGGTCAAGGCGAAGCTAATCCGCCCCCTTGTGCTCAATTCGAAACCCACAAGCTACGGTTCCCGCCGCAATCAGTAAAAAACATACATGGCATCTCAAATGTAATTGCTGTTTAACGCACCATTAGCTAGATGCATACGTAAAGCCACTAATTTGCGCTTTTATCATTTGAATATCGTGGGGAAGGTGTGCGGCATTGCGATGTGTGTTGTGTGTGTGTGTGTATGTGTGTGTGTTGTGTGTGTGTGTATTGTGTGTGTGTGTATTGTGTGTGTGTATGTATTGTGTGAGCAATAGCACCAGCGTGAGATACCTCAACACTTGGAAACACACACTCGCGAAATGATGGCATGGAAGAGAATGTATGTCACTGGCTGTCAGTATGTGCTGTACACCGCTGCAGTAAAATCGGAGATCAAATTTCACTCCACACTATTACTCCCATTAACTTCTTGGGCTTGCAACCTTTTTGAGGTTAACAACACATACTAACTCAACTGTGTCAAAATCTGCATTTTGGTTTCAGGATAAAGTCAGCGAAGCTTTAACGAAGTGGTAGGGAGAAAATAAAAAACAATTTTGTTCCCTAACATGAACTTCCAGGGTCCGAAATTCGATAAAATCACTCAATAGAAAAGAGTGTTTCTAAAATATTCCACTCAAGGCAAAATGCTGCTGGAAATAATTTCTCCATGGTTGATTTGTAATAGATTCTGCGGTCATGTGTTTGCGGAATGTCAATGGCAATGAAGTTGAAAAATACCCCAACATGACGCAAAATCTTCCAGTAGTTGAGGCTTTCATGGTTGAGCTTGAGAATTTTATATTCATGTGTTTACATTTCACAAATTGATAAATACGGTGCCATGGATACGGACACCTCATTGGTAGATGTTGAGACTTCATGTATTGGCTAATCGTTGACGACTAAGCCCTTCAATGGATGAATCTCCTCTAAGAAAATACCACTGCACAGAAAGAGTATCGATTGATTTGACCGGAAATTTGCATCGAATGAAAACCGATACACACTTGGATCTCCATAAGAGATGGGATATCCATAAGACATTTGGAGATCCATAAGATATCCATAAATAATTTATCGTAGTGAATTTTATGATATATGACGGATCTCCACAAGAGATGGGATATCCATAAGACATTTGGAGATCAATAAAATTTCCATAGATAATTTATCGTAGTGAATAGAATATCATGATAAACGACGCAAACTCAGGGCAGACGTGAATTTGATAAACATCTGGTAAACTTGACCAACTATTTCAAGGAAAACATCTTCGCATTTAAATTTGAAACTGAACCCACTGACGATACATTTAAACAACTGCAAGGCATGTGCTCTTCTCTCGATCATGTTAAAACCCTCTTGATACTGTTAAAGTCGTGTCGTATTCCAAGTTATACCTTCCAATGAATCATTAAGAAAATCAATAAAGCATTCATGTTAAGTATTCAACGCTCTGTTAAAACCCCTCCTGTTATTTTCTTTGCTAAAACCCCTTATGCTATTTTCTTTGGGAAAACTTCTTCAACCTTCTGTATTCATGTTAAGTATTCAAAGCTCTGTTAAAACCCCTCCTGCTATTATCTTTGTTAAATCCCTCGTGTTATTTTCTTTGCTAAAACCCATCCTGTTATTTTCTTTGTTAAATCCCTCTGTTATTACCCTCGAATTTACTTCGTTAATTATTAAGTGGGTATTTTTCACTATTATTCAGTATAATCGCTACGTGGGCATAATGTTCGTTTGCAACATCCCCTCATATACGAACTCGACTCACAGAACCTTTTGTTTCATGTCTCAAGTCAGCGCACATCACGGAAGAGGAAACAAGGTAGGTTCAAACCCGTCATGTTTCGTTGAAGGTGTGGTTTTACTGACGTCATGGCAATGAACCAATAGCAGCGCTCATATTGCATCTGGTAGTACTGTTACCCCTAAGCCTGGCTCTACTATTGGCCTAACGACACTGCGTTTTGGTGACGTCATGAATGTTGTTTGAAATAAAGCCTTTCTATTGGCTAGCCGAACAAGAGGAGGTGTATTTTCTCCCATAGAAATGACCTTACCTTTTTTCCTCTACCGTGGCGCACATCCTGCAGTACAATGACTGCACATCCTCTGCTGATGGTAGCTTATTTTCATAACGTTTTCCATAAAATTTTACAGCCTGTAGTCTTTTAAAATAAAAAACTTGCACATCGTATTGCATCTACATGATAAATTCCTAATGCTAAGACTACACGACAGACACATGCCGTGGCGCCGCGTCAGAATTTCAGAGGGGTTGAATGGAATTCTCATCTCCTCCCTCACTTTTATCTCTCTCTAAGGTTTAAGATTTTTCCTACCTTCTAATTGGATCTACCATCATTGAGAAACAGAAGCGCACAGTTTCAAGTGTTTCATAGCTCAGCATCACCGGCGCAGAGGAATTCAATGCATTTCGCCCTTTTCAAAGTCGACGTAAAAGTAAGTGCATGAGCGTTTGGCAGCGATAAGGATTTAATATTTTTTCATTTGTTTTGTTTACTCATACGGG
This sequence comes from Platorchestia sp. MABIK, assembly GCA_014220935.1. Lineage (NCBI taxonomy): Eukaryota > Metazoa > Arthropoda > Malacostraca > Amphipoda > Talitridae > Platorchestia > Platorchestia sp. MABIK. Next base: position 176,228 of record JACJUY010000486.1, on the reverse strand, counting down.
TTCCTTGATCATTGGTATTTTAGCTACATTTGTAAGCGATTGAGAATTTATTCTTATTTCGTTTTGTTTTATTTACTCTCATGGGTTCCTTGATCATTGGTATTTTAGATGCATTTAGCAGCAATTAGAATTAATATTTTTTCATTTGTTTTATTTACTACTACGGATTCCTTGATCATTGGTGTTTTAGATGCGTTTGGTCACAATAGACTCATTTAAACGTCAGCTCCGCATTGTTTTTTATACTACTCTCAAAAGGTTGATTGAAATGCCGGTTTTGTATTTGTACTGAACGAAAAGCCCCGAGTTTTTTGACAAATAATACCGAGTATCTTAGATACAAACTTTTCGTCGCATGAGAGGATCAATAAAACAGAGTCTCAGCGATTATGTTTAGTGTTTTCATTCGAGTGGCTCTTTATCAACATATTTGCGTCTATTAAATTCGTTCAAAACAAAGGAATAATTGGGCCTGGACTACGTCTTTCGGGCAAAGAGAGAAAATGTTTATCTTTTGGTTAGGACATTTTAAAAACATTGGTATTTTTAAAATTTTATGAAACTAAATTGCTTTTGTCTCTTTTTCTTCCTTTCTCATTAAATTCGTATCCAATGTGAATTTTTTTAATTATATAAATGGCGCGGATCTTGTTCATAAAATTTGTTCATCCAAGTTTTGACAAATGAGCTGAAATACAGGAATTAAATACACTATTGTCTTTGAATCGGAAAATAACAGTCGACATTTTTTAGTGGCTTTTATGTTTGAAATAAAACCATTTGTTCGAGCAGTAGTCCTTGCAATCGAAGAGTGCATCCTCGCTTTTCTGCTCTATTTTCGTGAGCGCCCAAGTCGCCTAGAATTACTCCGATCATGAAACTATGGAAGCGATTTTTTCTTTTTAAATTTTAATAAAGAACTTTCAAATAGAAGAGTCCAATGGAAGTTACTGTTTAATATTTTAAGTATTTTCGAGGACGATATAATGACGGCATTAATTTCTTTGTATTTTTGAAAAACACAATGAAATAGAATGTCACAATAATTTTCATAGTATTTTCGAAAAAAGATCAAACTAACGACTGCGTAACTCAGAAATACTGCCAGACCCTAAATCGAATAACTAATATTAGATCGAAAGAATTATCTCTAGACAAACTACATGTCAATTTCGCTGCGGCTTACATTCACTCGCCGTTCATGAGCCTACCAATTTCTTATTCACTTTCATACTGCTCAATCTCGCTCAAACTGTGTTCTGTTTCACACCATGCCCAGTAAGAAATATTTTCTTATTACGATATTCTCGTTACGATTAGTTTCTGTGTTTCAGCATGAAAATATTCCCACCATATTTTCTTACTATTTCCACTATCGAGCCAATACTAAAGAGTAAATGTAAAGACTAGTACGATATCATACACTCATTTCACTCAAGTCACATTCCTACTTTTCCGATTATTTTAGAGTACTGAATAAAAGCACGAACTATGAAGAGACACAAGGATAGACCGGAAAGATGTTCCAACTTTTGCGACACGACAGCTATGATTTTAGCCGCCCAACACAGCTTCTTCACTGGGCGGCCAAAATTATCGATACAACGGGGAAAAAGAAAGACCGGGTGTCGCCGCTACAGAGGCTGTATTGTGAGCCAGCCATTTACTGTAGATGCGAGATCTGCTGCCTTAAACAGCCATTTTCTGCAATAGTGGCTTCGAAATAGCGTTGCCTTATAAGTTTCTTAACGAGTGAAATGGGTTCTGCTCGATATTCTGCTGTACATTCATTCGCGTAAGCAGTTTTTCACATTTTCACCGCGTCTCTTGATCAAAATTCGTAGGGTTTTCAAGAAAATACCCAAAATCCGCCTGGTGTAGCTTTAAAGCTTTCAAAGGCACAGCTCGAAGGATTACAGCTTATTTAAAATTCATAGGAAAATCCTGATGCTGAATTAAACGTTTATACCATTTTTGATAATGATAGAGCCGGAAAATCTATCTTGGGTTAGATGAGCAATAGGAGAATTTTCTCGCGTACGTATGACTCAACATGAATGTATTACGGCAAGATGAACCGGAATGACCCCCAACGTAATTAATTTTTTGTGATAGCCAAATTTTCTTCAGATTTAAAAAAATATTCAAATTAATTACCAATTTTTGTTAGAGCCGTTCCTGTTACTCATAGAAGCTTAATTCTGGTAAATATATCAATGAATAATCAAGATTTAACAGACCGTCAATTGCGCTTAAATTTCACTCTACAGCTTTTAATTGTTTAAATATCTTGTTTCGTTTAACAAAGTTGAGAAAAAAACTCTGGTAATCTGTGGACTGTGGAAACCAACATCCACGCAGGCAAGAATGCGGCGGTATACGCGGTTGAGCAGTTAGTAAACGCTTGTAATTGACGGCATTCAGCTCAGACTGGTCGGCAGGTTCTCATTATAGGCGAAGGATTATAGAGTTAAACTCCCGAAGGTTAAGCCTGCGATAAAATTGAACGTAATAACCTAACTTTCGATTTTAGAAACTATTTCTCTTCATTTTGGTTATTTTATTAAGTAAGGTAGTAGCAGAGTTGCTGAGTGAACGCGAAAGAAAAAACTGTGCATCGTTTTTTACCTAATTGTACCATTTGTAATGATTTGACTTGGGTTCTTGGTGCAGTTGGTACTTCAAACACTTCACAAACAAGAACGTGTTTATTTAACGCTGTAGGAGCAGGAACTTTATCTTTTTCTTTTCATCAAACATACTGTAGGTTAAAATTCGGTCATTAACATGAACACAGCAGTGGTCACCAGAATACCATAGTTTATGTTTACATTGAGTTAACCACTCACTCCACGTAGTTTCCTCCGAAAACTGACTAGGTCCCGGACATAGACCAGGCACACGTTCACGGAATACCAACAAGAGGACAGCGTTACGGCCTAGTACCACGGGAGCTACGTGTCAACAGAGAAAGAGAGAGGTCGCGTTCGAACGCCCGCCGACTGCAGCTACGTATGCCTCACAGAGCCCTCTAGGGTTAATTGTACTTACAACACTACACCATTGCTGTGAAAAAGGAAACTTGTTCAAAAAGACGCACGTCTCATATGATAGCAAAAAGGAAGCTTTAATAATAGGGATTATTTTTTGCATGTGATGCGATTGCTTTGTTGCCCTGAATGCAAAAAAAGTTGCTCAGCATGGATTGGTGAGCAAGATTCTTTCGGCAACAACAAAAAACTCGAGAGGACACAAAGGCGATATAATATCTGAACCCATTGTTTTTTTAATCGTTTACCCTGTATCTGCAGATACGCGCAGGCTGGAAAAAAATTCCTATCACCATATCTGAACTCTTGTTTATTTTAACGTTTAAGAGGCATTGGCAAGGAGAGCAATTTCTCAAAAGTCTGGCCGAGGTCAGAATGCGAAGATCAAAGAATTTTGTCCGCTCTTGTAACGTAATTATTGTGCACCGGTAAACGTATTACATCTTGTCTATTTCACGGGTTTGTTTCAACCTTTTCAATCAGAAGTCAACAAGATTTCAACCAGATTCAATCAGAGGTTGACTTCAACAAAAATTCGACCTCTCAGCAATACTCATAATGCTAACCGAATTCTATCGATAGTTTATCACAGGCATGAACTCAACGATGAATAAATTCAACATTTACGTGACTCAATCACGAACATTTTTATACGTACCGAGTACTGCTCGGTTATACCGTTTGCCATGCAGTAGTACAATTAATTTCTCCCACGCAATTTCCCCCTTTCTCTTTAATTTACTCTCGTTCGATTCACAAGTTGTAGTGTTTTTTTCCTAGCGTTATAGTATCCATAACGCGGGCTTATCTCTTGAACTTGACGATATTAAAGAACGCATAGATTCCAAATCACGTTTTCTATAACAAAGGAACCCTTAAAGTTATATTCAGGCTTCACGGTTTCATATGAGAACGCTACTTCCGTGCTATGATACTTTAACCAATGATCCCCTAGATAATTATTGGTGGCATGTATCATTCCAGAAATTTGAACATAATATAATATGTAATATACCATTATTACATTAAATTATAAACGTCGTGTATCTATACTCATGTGGGCAATTTTTGGTCTCTGCCTCCTTGAAATTTCGCCTGAGAAAGGAGTTGTGCGCCAGATAAGCGTACCTGTGCTATAAATATTGCAATAATATGACTACGGGTATTTTAAACATAATAGCGGATGCATCATATTACGTATGAAACTCGGGTTGATATGGATTTACATATTTGTTTGGAGTCCGTCTCCAATTGATTAATTTGGGGAAAATTAGGGAGGCTGTGAATGCTCTTTTAAATAACAACAACAACCTAATTCAAAGATTGCTTCTCTTCATCTTACTTCTCACATTCCGTCATTTCGGACGGGTCGTAGACGCTTGCAATTTAATGACTACCTCGCAACATCTACTCTCAAAGCGAAATTTCCTCCTTGAATACTAAATTCAATTGTTAAATATTGAGCTTGAACTGTAAAACCATGATTAAACTTCTACCATCTTCTTCTAAAGTGATGAATAAATATGGAAATCGCACATCACCGTTAACATAAGCTTCTTCGACGGCTCAATCCTGTAGAACGTCAAATTCATCACGGCGATATCATGGAGAGATTTACTGCTGTAGTTGACGGCTGTCACCCGAGAACAATATTTTCCTGCCAAGGGTTCATTAATTCTATTTCAAAAGCTGATGGCTTTTTAATGAGTTCCAATTAGCTTGAAATCCGTCGAGAGTATACGCATGAAAAGATTATTATGAGCTTGCCTCTCTTAACTAATGGATGAACGCATGTTTTCGAGATAATTTTCAGCAATAGAAATATGAAGCACACACTTCATACTTTAGTATTGTTTTGAATCTGTGCATAACATAAGTTTTTCAAACTTTAACTGGAAAATGTGGAAGAGTAAGCAAGTTTTCTCCCCTCTCTAGTCCTATTTTACGCTTTAATACCATTTTTATTCTACGTAACATAAATTTTTTAAACTTTAACTGGAAAATGTCAGAGGGAAAAGAAGCTTCTCACACCTTTCGAGGAAAATTTCCAGCATTGAGTGTTTTTCTTCAAATTTCTCAGTAGTTCTAAATAATTCAAGTCTCCACATGTTAATATTCAGTGAACGTGAGAAGTAAATAATCTACAACACGTTAATAATTTTAAACCGCAAAAAAATTGAAGAAATGTTTACATTTCTTACACTGCAAAAATTACATAACAAAGACATCCTTAGGGGCCAAAATTTCTTTGGCGTTTAGGCCTGGACAACTCAAAACCCGGCGCCAAAATTTAACTACAAAGGCTATCCGCGAGTGTGCCATGTCATGCTGTAAAATCTGTAACTTATCGGGACTTGTTCAACACTCTGACTGTGGCGAATAAAACTGAAGTTTAATATTCGACTCAAATTTAAGGTCAAATGTAGCGTGCAATGTTGAACATATCCAATTTACTGTTGCAAACACTTTTTGCGTAGATTGAAGCTGATAGATTTTGAAATTCAAAAATTAGAAAGTTAGAAAAAACTAACGATGAATTTGGTAGAGATTCTAAAAGTACTTGTCACACCATTCATGAATTTTGGTGAAGAAAATGTTTGAAATATTACTCTAAACGTCTTGTGTATTTCAGATATATACGGCAGCTTCAGATGCAGGCATATATTTTAATATTTAGTTTTGATTAAAAATTCATGTAAAAACAATTTGTTCGGCACTCACAAGCCTTTGCGTGCTTTTCTGATGACTGAATCATAAATGAATATTTGAATATCACAACGCTTATCCTCAGAAGCTACAAACGCTTGGAAATATAATTCCAAGCTCGACAATGATTTCCTATGAAAGTTATTTCATTATTGAAGTAGTTGCAAGCGGCAGTAGTTACTAAACTAGGATTATCCATTCTATTTTCCCCGCAAATCTTATTGTCCATGAATATTTATATTAACTTCTGATGAAACTTTCTTGCGTCAGCACAGAATGCTATTCAAAAACCAATTTTTATTGAAACTTTTTAAGTTGAAAGCCGCCAACTCGAGCTCATGTTCATAAGTTAACCTTATGCACAAACTTTTGTTGAAAATGCACTCAGAGTAACATTATATATTCGTGAATAATATTATAGAGTTCTATGTAGTATTATGGGGCTCTATTTGTTCCGAGTGAATTAACTGACGTGGAGTTTACAGTTTTACATGTCAGACTTATTCAGAAAATGAGCTGCACAGGGACAGTAAAATGAAGAGAAAGGGATTTGGTAGAAAGGATTGCATGGCAGCAGGCAGGACCAAGGGGGATTGAGTAGGAAGGATTGTGTGCGTGCGAAATGAAGAAAAGGGATTGAGTAGGAAGGATTTTGAGCATGAGAAATGAAGAAAAGGGATTGAGTAGGAAGGATTTTGAGAGTGAGAAATGAAGAGAAGGGATTGAGTAGGAAATATTCTGAGCATGAGAAATGGAGAAAAGGGATTAAAATCGTGGGAAAAAAGAATAAAGGATTGGGCAGAAGGGATTGAGGGCGTGGGAAATGAGGAAAAAGGGATTGAGTAGACAGCATAAAGGATATGAAATGAAGAGAAAGGGATTGAGTAGCAAGGATTGAGGTAATTTGAAAAAAGAATAAGGGATTGAGTAGATGGCGTAAAGAGCATAGGGAAATGAAGGGGAAGGGATTGAGTAGAAAAAATTGAGGGAGGCGTGAAATATGAAATAGAAACTCTGATAAAAGGGTACAGTCACAAACGGCCTCAAAAAGAAGATTACAGGAACATTAGTGATAAATTCAATAGAAACAATAAGATAGTTGGAACCCTATTAATACTGATTTTACGTTCTGATTCGGGAGTTAAATAGTATTATGAAATAAAATTTTAAAAATGGAAACAAAAAGCATTGTTATGAACGAAAGAGGATTGCCAGTAAAAGTTACCTAGAGCAAGTGCGCTGAAGAGGTTTCATCGAAGTGTGATTACTTCGACTGTTGAGGAGAGTTCGGCGCCCAAAAAGTTTACCATTTTGAACGCAAGTGGTTAAACTGAAGTTCAATATTCAATTCAAATTTGAAGCAAACTGTAGCAAGCAATTTTAAAAATAGCAAACATTGACTGAATCACGCCCTCATTTAGCTTTAATTAAGTTTTCATTAAAATTAAGTTTGCGACTACTGGTCGGTCAGCAGCATTGTGAAAACCTCCTCCGTGGTCACCGGAGGCTCACGTTGCGGTCAAAGTGCTCAGGAAAGAGCTTAGTACAACTTGCGTCTACTTTTTCAGTTTTGTGAAAGAACTCTGCGTTCACTGCACGTCAAGCACATAATTTTACAGGAAATGAAAATAAATATCTAAAGCGCTTCGTTTTCAGCCTAATTTCACCAATTGATAAACGTTTCATCGAAATTTCACGTTTGCAATAGAAGTAAATCTCAAAGCGCTTCTTTTCAAGCCGAATTTCACCGATCGATAAGCTCTTCGGCTGAATTTCGCGTCCGCAATTAACTCGGGTATTCTTTATCGATTCTGCAGCTCGTGACCATAACGAAGCTAATGAAACTTGTGATATTGGACAGCAGTCCTTGCAAATTAAGGTGGCTTTAAATTTTAATAGGGCCATCCATCAGTTGCTTGTTAATTGAGTTTGCTGTAGCGAATGAGGCTCTAATTCTGAGCGTGGGGCATCTTTTCATTCCCTGAGTAGATGATGGGTCCAAGATGGCGGCTATAATTGCTTTTAATGTTCCTGTGGGGATGTGAAGGAGGACTCAACAGACTGGGGCAAAATGAACGTGGTAGGGGAAACCTAGGTAGTCCTGAAGGAAAAAGAAAGCATTTTTGCCATGAAGACTAAGTTAAGAGTTGAGAAAGCATAAGCTTAGGAAAAAGAAAAGTGGAATGAGAACAAAAAACTGTGTATGATAACAGCATGAGTTCCAATTTTCTCCAATTCAAGAATTTATGAAGTTGAGTAGAAAACGCCTTAAAATAATCATTACTGAAGAACAAGAAAAGAAAACTTTCGATTTTAGAGTGTGGTAACTAAAGATTTTACTAGTCACAATACGGTGGTCTGACCATGGATGAGTCGAAAACGCATCAAAATAGTCATTGCTGGAAAGCAGAAAGTAGAATTCATCCAATTTCAGAACAAGGTTAAAAAAATACTACGTCAAATAGCGGTTGCGTGACAAACAAAGATCTCATTATAATTGTTAATAGGCACTTGATGACTAAATGCAATTTTACGGAACTGTGGCCATGCATGATTATCAGCATTCATCGTATAAGGGCTACGAGACGGACAAGCAATTACTGAAAAATTTTAATTGTATTTTTTAATTAGAAAGAAATAATGGAAACTATAAACAATGATAAATAGGTGTTTGAACGATTTCGATAACTATTTTCTTTACTGATCACCTGAAGATTGATGGCCAAGGCGGTTAAAATATCCAATTTGAACGGTGATGAAGAATCTCCTAACCTGATATTTGAGACATCCACAGGGGCCAAAATTTCTTTGGCGTTTAGGCCTGGACAACTCAAAACCCGATGCCAAAATTGAGCTATGAAGGCTATCCGCGAGTATGCCATGTCATGAGGCAAAATCTGTAACTTTTCGTGATTTGTTCAACACTCTGACTGTGGCATATAAAACTGAAGTTTAATATTCGACTCAAATTTAAGGTCTATTGTAGCGAGCAATGTTGAAAATGGCAAACATCAACTGGATTGTGCCGTCATATAGTTTTGATTTAGTATTTATGAAAATTGAATTTGTGACTACTAGTTGGTCAGAAGCATTTTGAAAATTCCCTCCGTGACCACCGATGGCTCACGTCAAACTCAAGGTGTTAACGTTGGAATACTGACAAGTTTAGGTTAAGATGCTTTAGAATACGTTGCGTTAGTTCCGGTGAGTAAGGGTTTGGTTCTGTGAAGGAACTTAGCTTCTCCGCTCGTCTAGATTGTTCATTTTTAATTTTTTCAGCGTTATGTTAGTGTATTTTTGGAGTCCTGGCCTGACAACTCCGCCCAATAATCCCTGCACCAGCGAGCCTTCCGACAGCATTATTTTCTTGTGGTTTAGAACTAACAGGATTTTACCTGAGCTGTCGGTGTGTAATTTGGCAGTTCTTATTTTCTTTCGTCGGTTGTAATTTGGCAGTTCTTATTTTCTTCCGTCGGTTGTAATTTGGCAGTTCTCATTTTTTTCCGTCATTATGTGATTTGCCAGTTCTTATTTTCTTTCGTCGGTGTGTAATTTGGCAGTTCTTACTTTCTTCTGTCGGTTGTAATTTGGCAGTTCTTATTTTCTTCCGTTGGTTGTAGTTTGGCAGTTCTTATTTTCTTCCGTTGGTTGTAATTTGGGAGTTCTTATTTTCTTCCGTCGGTATGTGATTTGACAGTTCTTATTTTTCTTCCGTTGATATGTAATAAAACCGCTCTTTTTTCTTGCACACCTTCACCAGTTGAAAATTAAATTATTTTCTCATACGAGAATTATTTTCTCATTATTTCTAGTGAGAGGATATTTCGTGTATTCATTAGTTGAGCTTAATTAACAGTGTTTGTATTGTCCTTAACTGCACTTCTGTGCCTGAACCCGTTCACTGCGATAGAATGATTTATAATTAACATGTAGGAGTTAGTTTGAATTTTTTGTACGCTACGTTCAGTGCTACGCGCCGCGCACAGTTATCTTTAGTCTATTCAGTGCATTTGCTGACGACCGCAGCACTCGCACTCGTGTCCATGCAGAATGGATAACCCTGTCCCATGGAGAAGCTGTGACCCACTACCCTACGGAGCTGAGCTCGTTACACGGTAGAGGAAACAAGGTAGGGTCATTTCTATTGGGGAAAATGCACTTCCTCTTATTCGGCTAGCCAATAGGAAGCCTTTATTTCAAACAAACTTGATAACGTCACTATTGTGCCATGTCGTTTTGCCAATAGCGGTGTCAGATTCGGGGCTAGCAGTGTTGCCAGATGCAATCTGAGCGCTGCTATTGGTCGGTTGCCATGGCGTCAGCATTGCGACGAGTCATTAGGCCAATAGTGGTGCCAGATTTGCGGCTTGCAGTGTTGCCAGATGCAACACGAGCGCTGATATTGGTTCGTTGTCATGACGTCAGCATTGCCCCACGGTCGACGAAAATAAGACTGGTTTGACTCTACCTTGTTTCTTTTACCGTGGCTCGTAATGTGTGGGCCACGCACTAGCCGGTTCCCCTACCTCCGTCACTGGCGAACTTCACGCCTCACTGAACTCATGTTGTGTGTTGCGTGACTCGACGTGCGGTCCGACCTGAGCCTGGCTGCCAGTTTAATTTTGCGCTAATTTTGTTCATTTTGTAATCTTAGGTTATGCTGAATTTATAAAAATTGTCACAGTAATTTTTGTAATCTTAGGTAATTATGAATTTATAAAAACTGTCCCCTTAATCTTTTATTAGTAGGTATCTATTTATTGTTAATTTATAAAAAATTTTCACATTAATTCTTCAATCGAAGATAATAATTAGTTATTAATTTTTAAAAATTGTCGCCTTCATTTTGTATTTGTAGGTATTTATTGATAATTAATTGATAACAATTGTCACCTATTTAGAATAAATTATGTTATTTTTCGATTCTTTCCTCGATTCATTCCTCATTGCGGCTGCGTTTAAAGTGCGTTTCCTTGACATGTTTGTTTATTTTGAATATGAATATAGACCGGTTATATTTAAGCAAAAAGATGAATTATTATCATTATAAGTATTTTTAGCAAAAAATTTTTAATATAATTTCTAAAAGCGACGCCGATGATTATGGAATTTGTCTCGAGATTGTCACGCGAGTTCAGTCGATGATAATTTCGGAGCAAGGACCGCACGCAGAGACAGCGGAGCAAGCAACGAGACGCTGCAATGAATGATGACATGAAATCAGTCATGAATTCGCCGTGCACGTTTCCCTAACCACTGCTAGGTACGCAATTTTTCTTAGAGGTATTACAGAAAATATGTTCTGTCGTCATGAGTTCTGTAAGAACTGGCTCAATGTAAGTAATTACGCTCGGAACCGATGGGGAAATAATTTTGTGCTTGGTTGTGTTACCGTATTTTTGAATCACGTTCTAGTGCGCGTAGCGTTAAAAGAGGAAAATGTTCTGTTTTCATAAGTTCTGTAAAAGCAACCGCATTAGAACGAATTAGTGAAATAATCTCGTGCTTGATTGCATTACTGTATTTTTGGATCACTTTCTTGTGCGTGTTCTGAGTTATTTCACGGTGAGATCTCCTCTCCGTCTCTTCTAAACATAGTTTATTAATTTTGTTGAAGGCTGATCAAGCTCCTTTGTGATCAAAGGATTAAAGGAGCTTTTGCGTTGATTGAGTTGTGGATTATGGAGGGAAGGTCTGGGAGAAGAGGTGGTGGTCTGCTTCTTGATGAGCAAAGGCGAGAGAAACTTTGTTTTTCTGCTGATGGGAGGCTTCCGAAGGTGACATTGAGGTACACTTTTTTTTGAAAATATTGCATCTTGAACCAGTGATTTGCAAGGGATCTAATCCAGTCTTCTTTTGATAAGAGAGTGCAAAGTTCGTTGTGGAGAACATTTTATTTTAAAAATTTGAATCATAGATTACTGATTTAGAGGGGGCCTACTTTAATCTTCTGTTGATAAGAGACTATATAAAGTTGACATGGAAGAAAACATTTTTTAAAAAAAATTTGCATCATGAATAAGGGATATGCTGGTACTGTACCTTTTTGTGGTTAGGAAACCTAAAAGTTGACATTGAGGGATATTTTTTTTCATTTACCTCTTGAATACGTGCTTTGTTAGTGATCAAATTTTCTGGCAATTAGAGAATTTCAAACTTGGCGTTGAAAAAAATTTGACGCTGAAAAATTGAAACAGCAACTTGTGATTTGATGCTGAAAATGACTCTAAAATGAAAATTTATTAGACAAGGCCTCGGGTTTCAGCCGTGGTCGCTCTAACTGTAAATTACCTGTAACTTTCAAATGAGTATAAATTACATGCGAAATTTTCAGGCCTTGATTATATATCGAAGTAAACAGGTTTAATTGTTATAGGAAAGTATATATGCTCGTGGAGAAAATTGTTATATGTTAAAATAGCAAAAATGTGGATTCCATTTAATTTTAAAATTGATTGATTGGAAAACTAAGTGGGCAACGTAAATTTTTAAAAGTTGAAGTACTATTTTAGACATTCGTGTTTACATGTCTCATAAAATTTTACTTGGTGACGGAGTCATTTTCTGATGATATCATCGTATCTTCTTGATTTTCCTAATAATTATCCTAACATGATTAAAGTTTATTTCCCATTAAAAGCGCGTCAATATTTTTGACATTAAAAGTTCTACTAGGTTTATGCCTCCGAAAAACGAAAGCTACATACATACATACATACATACATACATATACCAGGCCTCTCCTCCCTATGGGAGGGTAGCCGACAGCAGGCCACAAACAACACCCTTAGTCACTAGGATGCGAGAGAGGCAGCACTGGCCACACCAGAACTGCCAGGATCAGCAGCAGCCCAGCACAACCACCTTCCACAGTCAGGCCCGACAGTCATAGCTGGTTTACCCCGACCGCTTCATTGAGTACTGCCCCTCCCCCCGCACAGGACAGGTCAACCCCATCACAAGCGGGCAAGCTCCCAGTACAGCGTCAAAAATAAAATAACCTTTTTATCCACTGCCCCCACTCACTTCTGTCCGCAGTCATCCCTCTTGCCACATCCACAGTCAGACCCCTTTCATACAAAGCACGCTTCACCCCATCCATCCAACACATCCGTGGTCTACCTCGCACTCTAATACCACTCACTTCCGACATATAAATCTTTTTCACCAGCCGCTCAACATTCATTCTTTCAACATGCCCAAACCATCCAAGCACTCTTTCATCCACTCGCCTGCTCAGCTTTTTGATAACCCCCGTCTGCCCCCTAACCAACTCATTCCTCATTCTATCTCTTCTTGTCACTCCATACATGTTCCTCAAACACTTCATCTCAAACACATCCATCCTCTTCCTCTCAGCTACTCTCAAGCCCCACGACTCGGCTCCATACAACAAAACTGGCACAATCAAACTGTCATACAGTCCCTTCCTAGCATTCATACTCAAACTCCTGCATTCAAAAACTTTCCTCATTGCACCCAGTGTCTTACAGCCTTCACTCACTCGATGTCTCACTTCTACTTCCATACTATCTTTAACAGCAAGATCCAACCCTGCGGTTTATTTTCGTTCCACAAATTTTATTTATGGAACATCATTGTGGGTTATTCTGCCTGCATTTTTACTCGTGCTGATTTTGGATCAGATTTTTTGATATTATCATAATTTGAATAAAACCTTTTGCGTTTAGTGTCACAAAAATAAACAAGGAAGCACGAGATTACTAATATGTATTGAAAAATGCTCTACCTCTTCTAACACTTCACCATTCATCCTCACATCCAAAGTCCCAAACACTCCACCTCTTGAACATCTCATCACCTAACTTCTATTCACATTTATCCTCAGTTTACGCCTTTCGCACACTCTACCAAACTCTGCAACCAGTCTCCTCAGTTTTTCCTCTTAATCAGCCACAAGCGCCTTATCATCTGCAAACAACAGCTGACACACTTCCCAATACACACCATTTCGACCCACCAACTGCGCACATTTTCCCAACACTCTGACATTCACTTCCCTCACCACACCATCCATAAACAAATTAAACAACCACGTCGACATCACACATCCCTGTCTCCCACCTGTCATAACTGGAAACCACTCACTCACCTCATTCCCTACTCTCACACACGCTCTGCTGTCAATGTAGAAACTCTTGATCGCACTCAACAGTCTTCCACCCCCTCCATACAAACTCACAACTTGCCACAGAGCCTCACGGTCCACTCTGTCATACGCCTTCTCTAGATCCATAAAAGCCCAATATACATCTTTACCTTTTGCCAAGTATTTTTCATTTACGTGCCTCACAGCAAACATTTGATCCACACAACCTCTGCCACTTCTAAAACCACATTGTTCTTCAGCCAGCACACGATCCGTCATCACTCTCACTCTTCCAATCAAAACTCTTCCATACCATACAGCTTCCCAACGACACTCAGTAGACTTGTATCTCTAGAATTACTGCACTCATACCTGTCACCTTTCCCCTTGTACAACGGAACTACACACGCGCTACTCCAATCTAATGGCACTTTACTAGCCCCGAAACACACATTAAATAAACGTACCAACCATTCTACAACCACATTTCCTCCTTTCTTTAGACATTCAACCGTGCAACCATCCATACCTGGTGCTTTCCCATTTTTCATCACGTCCAACGCACCTTTCACTTCTACACTTCTTATTCCACTTCTATTAACTTCACCAAAAACGAAAGCTAAGAAATGTAAAAATTACGCACATCCCAAAATAAGGATCAGCCCTTCCAAGGTTCCAAGGACAAATCAGTATAAGGAACAGAATTACGAAATTTTGTATAACTCATTACAACTTGCTAGAATACATCTATTGACAGGAAGCAGCTCAAGTTCTGCTGATCAAAAGACGGTTCATTTTCCTTTAAAACCAACAGCATAAAAATTAATGATATATCTGTCACGCATCTATTCTACGTGTTTGTGAAATTTGTAGATCATTTTCAGAGAACCTATACTAGGCAGCCATTAATTAAAGCGATTCCACTGCGGAACTGCTTCCGATGAAAGGATTTCGTACATTTTGTATTTTTTTGTACGTTTGCGTTGAAATACTGATTGGGAGCGCACATGTGATGTGAACAGTAATTAGAAATGATGGCTCCCTAATGAGATCCCTCATGGTTGTTTCAAAAATAAAAGGAAAGACAATTTTAGATGATCTTAGGCTCCTATTCCTAATGTATGAGCTTCAGAAGCACTGAGAGGATGAGACAAACGGTGCAATGCTGATACATCTACAAGGGGTCCCTTTTCTTTTTACCATTTCAAAAATTGATTATAAATGCAATTGATAGGATATTTCATTCAAATTTTTTCGCTTGTATTCAGCGCTTCTTGAATATTTCTTACCTTATATAATAGACTTGGACATGAGCACCATTAGTTGCACAAAGCACATGAAAACGGCACGCGATTTCTTGCTCAGTTCAGTGTATCATTGAGTCATCAACTGTAGCAATGGCTAACACTGTCCCTTTCTCCATAAATTTCTTGTGCCATGCACGAATTGACGGACGTGATGGAGGATCTTTTCCGTACCTTGTTCTGTAGTTTCGCTGAGTCTGCCTATCCGATTTTGCTTCAATAAACCATGAGACACATAGCTCCTTCTCTTGAAGGGTAGCCTTTTATAGGGGATTGTTCAATAGTACCTCTTTCACAAACAAGTTCCGTGAAACACTCAAATGCAAAGTGTGGTTTGGTCAAAAACTTTAATGAACACTGAATACAATAAAACAAATCGGAATAAATATCTCATCAATTGCATTTGTAGGAAATTTTTGAAATGGTTA
Source organism: Platorchestia sp. MABIK (assembly GCA_014220935.1). Taxonomy (NCBI): domain Eukaryota; kingdom Metazoa; phylum Arthropoda; class Malacostraca; order Amphipoda; family Talitridae; genus Platorchestia; species Platorchestia sp. MABIK. The sequence goes on along the minus strand of JACJUY010000486.1, from coordinate 160,630 downwards.
AGAGACTTCATGGACACCCTGTATATTGAAGAAATAACTAAAATGCTATGTAGATGTAGCGTAATTAAATTTAACACTGCCGTGTCTTAGATAAGAAGATTTACAAACATCTACGAAAGATGTTATTGCTACGCACAAAATAATCAGTATATTAAGTTGAATTTCTACGTTACGTACAACTAATGCGGTTGTTAAAAAATCGCTACATACATTATATGTATAGGATTGATAAATACAAATACGAGGTCTGTTAAAACTTGTCCACTGCAATTGAATAAAATTATGGTTTTCTGATAAATGTCACTTGGGGTAAATAAATTGCCTAAAAGTTTATATATGTTTAGATTACTCACTGATAAAGTCAATGCAATGTGCATTCTTTATTTTAAATCGGACCTCTGTTGAAAGAAGCATTGTTGCACATCACAACATAAATTATTGTTCTAAGCGCATCACTCCGTTCCGCTGCTCCCATATTACGATACTCGGTTATTATAATGTCATTTAACTCAATTATAATCATTGGTCATCAAAATCTCAATTAACTCAATTATAATTTTCGGTTATCATAATCTCAATTAACTCAATTATAATTTTCGGTAATCCCAATCTCAATTAACTCAATTATAATTTTTGGTTATCAGAATCTCAATTAACTCAATTACAATTTTCGGTTATCATAATCTCAATTAACTCAATTATAATTTTCGATAATCATAATCTCAATTAACTCAATTATAATTTTCGGTAATCCCAATCTCAATTTACTCAATTACAATTTTCGATTTTCACAATCTCAATTAACTCAATTACAATATTCAGATATCATGATTCCAATTAACTTTGAGCCTTAATCCAATATTATTTTAGCTACTTTCTGTTCAAAAATACATTATGGATCTTCATGACTGAAAACCGGAAATTTATTGCTTAATTAGTGTCCGGAAATGCCGACATTCTCCAACTTTCTCAGCCGCGATATCGACGAACTTTAGGCGGAATTTCGCCCGTGGAATTGCTTAAGGAATTCACTAAATCAAATTCTGGTATGCCAATAAGGTGAAATTTCTATACAACACGTCCCCTCGTGTTGAGCCATGTGTCCAACTAGGTAAATTGCTCATTCATGTACCGGTACAAATGAATAGCATTTCATGTTTCGTGGCCTCTTCAAGAAATAACTGTTATTATGTCGGGTGAATTGTTATTGTACAATTGTATTTCCATATTTCTTTGGAAGGATAAATATGCATTCGAGCATTAAAGTTGATTTCCCAATTCTGCTACTTACAACCTAACTGAAGCAACCATTAACAACCGGGGAAAGGCGGTGAACGTGTTGATCTTGCGGTGTCATCGATTTTGTAAAATGAGGTATTATATTTACGAATTTGCTGCAAAATATTAAATATTACCATGAATATTAAATTCCTAATTTTAAACTATTAAGTATTAAGAGGGTATTAAATCAATCAACTTAAAATATCAAGTAATAATACAAAACAAGTAAATATAATCTTGATAATTTAAAATTGATCAACTTATGACCTTTAAATAAACGTGTACTCGCACTTAGAATAGCTGTCCTAACTAGAATAAATTTAGACCATAATTGTTGAGATCTTAATCGCAAACGATTAATTGTTTATTGTTTATTGTTTATTCATTTAATTTTAAGACCATAATTAACCACATACAATTTTTTGTTTACACTTTAGGCCAAATTTAATCACCTGCGGTTTATTTTCGTTCCACAAATTTTATTTATGGAACATCATTGTGGGTTATTCTGCATGCATTTTTACTCGTGTTTATTTTGGAGCAGAGTTTTTGGAATTATCAATATTTTAATTAAACTTTTTGCGTTTAGTGTCACAAAAATAAACATGGAAGCACGAGATTACCTATAGGTATTGTAAACATTAAAATAAAACAATTTCATACAACTGAAACTAAAAATAAAATGATTTTGAAAAAATAAAACAATCTAAGAAATCGTCAATTGTAAGTGCACTTGAGAACATCGAGGAGAAATATTTTCCACCGATTTTAAATTTCTGCAAAAAACTTGGCAAGGAAACTTTGCTTTGCAAGTCTCGCTGCAGACCATGCAGGGCTTATTGGACCGTGTTGTGTGCTTTTAGGAACTTCGCAGTTAAGTTGTGATCTTCTGAAAGCTGCGATAAGTTCGATTTATTTGTTAACTGATCGCGTGTTTGAGATGAAGGTTCAAAGTTACCAGTATTTATAACTTCAAAATATTATTTACATTTCAAATTGAGGTCCACTTTTGTTCTTGCAGACTGAGTGTGCAATTTTTTTATTTCTTGGTATTGAATGAAATTAATTCTTCTTCTGGAAACACTTTTTCCACAAACATCTGAACGTCAAATTTAAGCCAAGTATCTAACATAATAAAGCTAATGTTTCGAACCCTCCCCCAGATCTTTATAAGGTCATGAAATTGCAATTCTAATTTTTGCTCGCTGGTGCAACAACAGTAGTGAAAAAATCTTGAAGAAACAATAATTGTAACTTTATGGCTCCAAAGTTAATCTCGCTTTCCGAGTTTATTGCATGATAAATGCCTCCAAAGCTGATTTAGCTTTGAGAAAACACGAAGAACCAATAACTTTCAGTTTACGCTTCCTACGTTAACTTCTTCATTCAATTTTATTGCGAGATAAACGTTATTTTTATTGCACACTTTTCTCCATGAAGAATACAACAGCTTTTCAAACTTCACAAGTTGGAGAGACTAGAACCGGCCCACCAACATCTAAATAGCATTCTAAAGTTTCACTCTCGCCTACCCAAATAAAATTTGAATTCAACTTCAATTGTTAGATGCAGACGTTCAGAAATAAAACTCATAAGGGTTGAAGTAATGCCAAACGTTTCGGAAATCATGGTTTTGATCACTGTTATTGATAATGGTTATTTTGATCATGGTTATTGATAATAGTGATCTTTGTAAGGGTTACTGATAATAATTATCTTTCTAATTGTTATTGATAATGGTTCTTAGATCATGATTATTGATTTTGGTTGTTTAGATTGCGATTATTGTCCCATATGATTACTGTATTAATTTCATACGGCGATAAAATGACAAGATGGTGTATGATACATTTATCTTGCATTTACCGCATGTTCTGCAGCATCATGCAGGGTTCACAAAGAACCCAAGACAGAAATACAGAAATGAACAAATGCCTAAGTACTAATGCCTTGGCTCGGGCTTCGAATTCAGCAGTTCCTGTCTCCTAGCTCGTTTCGTTCGAAACTCAAACCCCAAAGTGGATATTCGCATTATACATATCGAAATTTTGTTATTATGATCCAAACATTGAAAATATTATATATCCAGATGTTTTTTTGTGTATTTAAAACAAATCCTTTGGCCACATGAACTTTGCGAATATCATAAGTTTAGAGTTACAAGTCATTTTTACCATCATTTTTTCAAGATAATGCAGATTTTTGAATAGGAACAGCCATGCAACTTGGTAAGATCGACTGTACGTTTTTTTTTTCATGCATATATGTTCGAAAATTTTGTGGAATTGTGCTCTTCTTCATCTTTGTGGTATGAAATTCAACTCTATAATTAGCCCTTATGCTCAGCAGCTACCTTAGCAGCTACCAATGATGGTTCAAAATTTTTTCTAATAGTTCACAAATCAGAAATGAATGCAAGAGACGCACAACGGGAGTGACAGACAGCGGAGGGGATAAAAGTTATTCATGTAAAACAAACATTTCTTTGGGCAACAGCGATGGTTAAAATGTTTTCAAGTCAATCATAAATGAGAAATCATCGCAAAAACACGAATTTTTTTCCAGGACACCGCACAGCGAAAGCGGGACACAGCGGAGAGGATAAAAGTTACTCATGCTAAGCGAACATCTATTTAGGCAACAGCCACGAGTAAAATATTTTTCCAGGCAATCACAGATGAGAAATGAGTGTGAAAACACTAATTTTACTTCAGGACTACGCACACCATGATCAGGACACAGCGGAAGGGATCCGCCTGCGTAACCACAGCGCCTTTCCTTGCGCAAGTGAATGCACCCACACCAACACGATTTATGAGAATATTTTCTATTCGTTACCTAAATCATCCACACCAACACGATGTATGAGAATATTTCTATTCGTTACCTAAATCATCCACACCAACACGATGTATGCGAATATTTTCTATTCGTTGCCTAAATCATCCACACCAACACGATGTGTGCGAATATTTTCTATTCGTTGCCTAAATCATCCACACCAACACGATGTGTGCGAACATTTTCTTTTTGTCACCTAAATCGCTCATACGTAAAGGCAATCATGCCTTGACTTACCACTGTACAACAGTGCATGCGTCCAAGAGCATTCAGATCGATCCTTCCTCACAAAAAATTTTTTAAATGGTTGGCTCAGAATGGCGCATTCATCAGAGAGCTATAGCTCTGCATTTAATTTGTTGGATTCAAAATACACCAAGCGCTTACAGAACTGGTAATTTTTACCTAAACAGCTTGTTCATAAACCGAGTTTCATACAACACTGCTGTTTGCAAACTCTGCAGAAATAACACTGGGGAAAATGAACTTGACGTTCTGAAAACCTAATTAATGACAAAGGCAGAATAAAAGTCAACTGCTGCTCATTTTCAGTGGCTAACATTTTTTCTCGCTTTGTATTTTCTGCCTTCACTTCCAAGATTCGAAAAGCAGTAAAGTAACAGCTACTTAAATTTTAATGACATAAGCCAGAGCTTCTAGGTTCGTGAATCAGTGCTTAAGCCAACGTGTTTCATAATCTGGCCTAAACCTTTCTGATACGAAAATCGTCAAGTTCATAGGAACCGATTCTTCTTCAACACCTTGACTGTGATACTTAAGTTAAACTGAAACAGAAGTTCAATGTTCAACTCAAATTTAAAGTTAAAAGTTGTTAGCAGTTTTATAAGTACTAAACATTAACTGGGTCCATTAATGACCATGAATTTTAAGATTGTTATAATTTTTCAAACAACCCATTGGTGGATGAGTTTCGCCAGCAACGTGTTGAAAGTTACTCTTGTGATAGCACATTTCAGCTGACAAACTAGCATTTGTGTTTCCTTTCACTCATCTCATATATGGTCAATGACTTTAACACTAACAAAATTTAGATACACAGAAATATAAAATGTTCGTCCTGATGTAATCGCATCGTGCCATTTGAACGACCAATGTGTGACGTGAGCACCAAAATAAAAAGTGGCTAATTAGTTTAAAAATGAGATATATTGTAACGATTATAAGAAATTAGAACGCTTGAAAGAGCTTGAAAAATCTGTGGTGAATATTGGTATTATATCAGATATTATGACAAATCACCAAAACAAAATAGGTAGCAACTGTGTTTGCAGGGGAAAAACAGGTGCTGTCTTAAAGATGTATTTTTTGATGTCAGAATTTCAATTTAATGAAAAATTGAGGACGCAATCGTACTGCATTTTTTTCAAAATGTTTGCGCTCACCCTGGATTGACGATGAAGAGACAAAAATAACAGCAGGAGTAACTTTAAATGGTGATGTTTTAGATTAATTACAATGTCACACATTTTTGTACCAGAGTGCAACTAGAATGTGAAAATTAACATTCAAAATTAATAAAATACATTAAACTATAAGCTAAAAAATTATTTTCTGAAGTAATTTCATTTTCATTCAGGTGCACCGCATATATTACTCGGCTTCTTTCAGCTACCTTGATTTTCACAAGAATCTGATTGGGTTCTTGCTGCAGTGAAATGCCTATATCCGATTGCCGCACTATAACAAGAATATTTGGCCCAGTCGAATGCTTCTCACGAGGGAAACACCTGGTGCTGATAACTAAAGCTAAATAAATAACCAAAAATTTGTCCTTCGACGCTGCACACAACATATGGTCCTTGAAAACACGTTACCACGTGTGATTGGAGTTTACATTTTACATATTAAATGAACGCATGTAAAATGAAACTTAGTCTGTCGTTTATCAGTAGGCAAACGAATAAGTTGGTGCGATGAGTAAAAATATAAGAACACTGTACCACGTAAACACACGTAGTAATATCGGTTTTATGCAGACAAAATTAATGTTAAGATAGTTTAAATGTTTAACTTTTACGTCGATTGATGAGTGCTGCGTAAATGGACGGTTTAGTACCAAGTTATTTTGTTTGATGCCAATCGGTTGAAAACTGTGAACTATTTGTTGAAATCCTTTTTATAAATGATTTTACGCTATTAAATTAAAAACTGAAATTATGCAAGTGGAGTTTGGTATAGTGACTTGACTTTCTTTGAATATCGGTAAAAAAGTACTTTAAAAGCAGCTGATACGAAAACAAACACAGCAATTTCATTCGAATGGAAAACTTAATTGCGTAAACTTATATTCCAAGGAAGAGGAATTTTAGCGTAATTTGAGAAGTTTGAAATCGCCAGAAGATTACGTACTTCGTTTGCGTCTTAATCTAAAGTTTTGCAACCAACGTTGCTCAGTATTTTTCACGTGCTGCTTTCATTATATTTCCCTGTATTGTTTCGTAAAGAAAATATGGTGTGCTGTTTTTCTGTAATAACATGGAAAAATAAATATCCTGCTCGATGGATGGTGAGTTTAACTAATTTTACTTGTATGAAATGCAGCTCTAGTTGTCTTAAAACGCAATAAAGCAATCAGTATCTGCAATTAAACATTATTACCACCTACATGGAGAGTTTCTTAAATTTTTTTCGTGTTTCTGGGATTATTTTTGGATGTAACGTACAAATTTATTGGTAAGAAATTTTTACCGTTTTACCGTGAGAAATATTTGTAAGAAAGATGGGCATTTCTAATTAGTGAATGTTTGAAACTCAGATCAATTAAACATTGTTCACCTCGCCGAAGCTCATCGGGATTCTCATAAAAAGTACATCTGTACAACTCAAACTTTTTTCAAATATTGAGAACAGGTGCACAAAATTAAGATAAAAACAACTTAGATATGAAGAAACTGACCAAAGTAGCTCTAAGAGAGGGAATTTCATACTGCTTGTGATGACAGAATAAGTTCGAAGAATTGATGCACTACCAAATGAATTTTATATGAACGTACAGTTCGTGAATTTTTTTGGAGATTTAGTGCTCTCATTTCGATACAATCCGAAATTCCATTGATTAAATTTTAACGAAGATAAATCATATATGCATTTTTTGTTTCTACCCCGAACACTTTTATTCTAAAACATGGAAACGAGAATGCAACACACTCCGTCCATCGCAAATACTGCGCAGTTTCTTTTTCCAATGCCGTGAATTAAAACTCACCAAATTACACGTTTAATTGTGCGAGTGTTGGCCAGATTGTGGGGCCTGAGAACAGGTCGCGGACTTGAGGCGCTGAGTAATTTAATTGCAGAGCCACTTTTTCAACTCCACAAAGCTGAGGCGGCAACTTTTTCTTCTGGAATTTCTCGGCGCGAAACATTGGCGCCGGGTCCCTGAGTGTCCTTCTCTATTTATATCATGTGAACTTCTAGTCGTAATAGAATTTTTTTTTTTTCTAAAGCCAAATCCCTACGTTTTTCTATTAACATTCGATGGTGAAAAACATTGCCGGCCCTGCCGCATTGCCGGCTGTTAAGTGGAAGAATTCTTTATAAATGACTTAAATTTTAAAATTTGAATGATAAGAACTGCATGCAGTGCGTTCATTTGGGCTATTAAAAGAGCATTTAGTGGATCCAAGAGGTACAAATTCCGCCGCGAGCTGTACTGCAGCGCTGTGAAATGTTTAGCATCCACGCGGTGAGCAGCGGATGTCATTGAAGCCGGCCAGGAATTTTTGCACATTTACCACTCTTGCGCGATTGCTACGGTTAAAGTTAGTTTGTAATTAGCAGAACTGTAATACCAACTTCATTGCTCGAATACATTTTTATCTTCCTAAGAAGTGTGAAAAATATAATAGCACGATGGTACTCAACCTCGTACTGTAAAATCTGTTCTAAAGAAAAGGTTGTAAAATAACTGAAATGTTGCTCATTTATTCCGGTACGCATATGAGAAATTTACACAGTGGCACACATGTGTCCCAATACGTAGTCAACATGTTAAATGCTAATAACCACATGCGTCACAAAAATTGTTAACTTATAGGATTTTTTACCTGCTCCGAGCATTTGCTGTTTACACACCTAAATACGTATATGGCGCTTAGATATCACTCAATAAAAAATTAGGCGCTGCAAATGGTGTAGACCCATGATTTTCAAACTAGAAAAATTTGATAAACAACAGCAGTTGACAGACTTCTAACATTCATGTACAGACAAATTTGGCAAACTACAAACTGGAACCAACTCCTTTGTAAAGCGTGGAATAGACTTCGTAAAAAAATTGCAACTACGCATAACATCACAAAAATTGCCGTTTCGCTTGTACTTTGGTGATATTTTTGAAACATTTAGGTAAGTTTGAAGTTTCTGACAATATTTCCTGCATTCGAAATAAGAAGCGAATCGTTACAATTCTCCTCCCTACGTCCCCTGGTGACAAAAAACATCATCGGATTAGAACTATGATTTCAGGTATACCATTCAATTTAAAACTATGTAGGTTATTATTAAAATCACTCTTATGACATTAGAAATATTTTAAAATCAAACGTAATAATAGTTTTAGTTATAATGGTAATAACTGTCATAATAATAATTATTTGTCAAAAACGCAATGATCCCGTAGAAGCAAATGGTCTTACTTTTTGACTGAGTTTGGTCTCGCCGTTTTCATATAGTTCGTATTCTAAAATGTGAACCTGACATTCTAATGGGTCCAGAAATTACGTTAGCTGCAGAAATGCGTAAACGAGAGCGAGTAACTAAAGAGACGCGATACATCCAAGTAAGCCCCAAAGTACGTAAAAAGCAGCGAAGACCAGGTCCTTGATTGTGCAAAAAAACCCACTCCAAGAGAATCGGCTCATTTGCCTTTATACTTTTATGAACTTTGACCCAGACTCTCAGACTCATTAGATTCTTTCGAATGTTGACTTAGACTCTTTAAAGGAACTATATATACCATCGAAAACTGGAAAAATTTCAGAATTGCGTTTTATTTCATCAAAATACTCAGAAACATGTCTGGCATAACTGGTTACATCGAAAAGAGTGTAAAACCACAGGAAAGCCCTCTCCCCCAACCCCAAAGAGGAAGGGGCGAGCTTGCGCCCGCAACCCAATCTCAGAGAGCAGTCTCTGACTGCGACAGTGCTCAGAAGTCTCTCAGTTTGGCTGCGGCCGTTACGAGGCGGGATGCTGAAATGTTGGGCTGCGCACCTACGCCTCTCAAAACACTGATTTCCGCCGATGTTGAAAAAACACTTTTCTTTTTCTATCCCTTCCTTCAATTTTGAGGCTAGAGTAATGCGGGCTTTTGCATTCGCTTGTACATTACATTTTCTATAAATGATTGAAGTTAGGACTTTGAATTTTGCTTTCGTTATGAGTTATATATTACGATTTTTGAAGAAAATTTGGAAAAATCATCAAGAAACAAAAACAAATGAATAACTCAAAACAAAGCGGAATCTGAAATTGTACGTCTAATCATTTTTAGATGATAGAATTAAAATTGAAAGCAAGAAACTGCATCACTCTAGCTTTAAATTTGAAGGAAGGCATTTGTTTTGAAAAAATAAAATCGTTTTCTTCAAATAACTCATTTTCTATGGGTCAAGTCATATAAATGTCATGTGTAAAAAAAGACATAGAATCACGTTTACAATACGTATGCAAAGTTTCAGAATCGTATCTGCATAAAAACAAAATTTTTCGAAGTGATGGTAAGGTTTTCCCTTAAATCTTTTGAACTTAGACTTAGACTCTTTAAAGCCTCTTGAACCTGGACTTAGACTCTTTTGAAGGAGAGCTATCGTTGAAGAAGAGAACAATATCCCGGTGCTGTCCCCTAGGTGCAGCAACACTCGCAGCCTGTAACAAGGTACTCTCAACGAACTTGATGAAAAATCGGTACGCAACAAACGATGTTTAGATATCCAATAGTTTTCTGATAGAAAAAAGGTAGTTTAATTTTGGAAGTCATACTATTTATGTAATGCAATTTAGAAAGAAATAATATTAATGATGGGAATTAATATTATTTAAGAGGTAGTACTATATATATTAACATCATTAGGAAGTAGCACTGTTGAAATAATTAGGAAGTAATATAATGAATAATCAGAAGTAAAACTATTTAGGAAGTAATACTAAAAGGTAGTTTCATTTATGAAGTAATATTATTTAGTAAAGAATACCGAAAAGTAGTTTCATTCAAGAAGTAATACTGTTCTCGAAACAGAAACTATACCGGAGGCGAAAAGGAAGAAGATAGTACGGATTAGGGAAATACGCATGGAGTGATAAAAAATGAAGCAATAAGAGGCGAGTAAAAGTAATACATAAATATGGGCATGTGTAGATGTAAAAAACAGTCCGATATAACATTAAATTACGTTTGAGATTACCGTGTCTGACGAGGAATTGTTCACGTATCAGACAGGGAACATGATATGGATACGACGATGATCACATTCGTGGTCTATGCTCTGAGCTTCGCTCTTTGATATTAAGAAGCACTAAACAGACATGCCTGCTACAGCAGGATCTGAGTAAAGAAGAGGTGAGTACTGCATGTAAGCGTACTGGAAAAAGAGTGGATAAAAAGTGAAGGAAAACTGATAACAGTAGTCAGGTGTGAGGTGAAGAGAATCAGGTGTGAGGTGAAGAGAATCAGGTGTGAGGTGAAGGGAATCAGGTGTGAGGTGAAGAGAATCAGGTGTGAGGTGAAGAGAATCAGGTGTGAGGTGAAGAGAATCAGGTGTGAGGTGAAGAGAATCAGGTGTGAGGTGAAGAGAATCAGGTGTGAGGTGAAGAGAATCATGTGTGAGGTGAAGAGAATCAGGTGTGAGATGAAGAGAATCAGGTGTGAGGTGAAGAGAATTAGGTGTGAGGTGAAGAGAATCAGGTGTGAGGTGATGCAAGTATGGTAAGTGCAAGAATAATTACGAAATAATTCTTGACGTCAAGATAAATGGGGTGTTTCCGAAAGATTAATTGTATCCGTCAATTTGTAGGCTAGGGTAAGTACAACCAAATAAGCGGCTTCTGTCAACATGGAGATTTAAACACGCCGTTCTTGAACAAAGCAATTCCATTTTGCCCATTCTGCTCTGTAATGAAAAAGACGGAGATTGGCATGCGGTTTAGCATCCAGTACGTGTAACGCTCGGCGCTTGACGCATTCGGTGTTTGATCCAAACCCTCTCTTGTCCATATCTCACACATGAGTTACGAAGGCACACCCGTCTTCTATTTAAGGAAAGACCGTCATTGGCAAGAAGATGCAGAGCTCAAACTGTGGTCGAGTATCAGACGGACTACACAGTCGCGCTGACGAGAGCACTGCAATTTTGACCAATCTATGTCACTTCGTCTCCATGTTCATCAAGTTGCGTAGTAAACTGGCAAACTTATTGGATCTTCTCTCAATACGTGATGACGACTTTCGTGTTCTAGCGAATGACTAGTAGTTTTTCTTTAGGGTTTTCTGAGAATGAATATTTGTGAGTCATTGTTTTAGATAAGTAAAATGCGATCGGGAAGCTTCAGAGTGTTCATATAAGCTGAAAAATCATAGATCACTTTGACCTGGTGAAATTTTTAAAATATGATTTACATCCATTCAAAAGAAGAAATGGTGTGATATCGATGCTAAATAATGTCTTAACATAGAAGTAAATAAAATTGTTACGGAACTAACTTAGTTAGAAATATATGTTTTTAAATTTAAATCGTAGTCTCTGTGACCAATGAAACAAGAACTACAACGTCATTGTCAATTTAAGACTATTTTAGAATTTGTATTGAGAGATGAATACCTTTTCAATAACATAAAATATACGAAATTAGAGATGCAAGACCTCTTCACGATTAACTAATTTCGATATAACTCAAGCTGATGACTTCAGGCTGATTTTTTTCCCGCGAAGACACCCACATTTTTCCAATAATTCTTTTAAGAAAATAAGTGAATCGTCATTTTATCAACAAAGGATCTTCAATAATTTTGTGATTGTTCAAAATAGTTTACATTCTACGCGTACTAAATTTTTAGTAAGTTGTTATTTGCCCTTTTGCATCAAAAGGGCCCTCAGAATATAGGACAAATCAGAATGATCGAAAATGATGTTTTTTTTTGTGCTAAATTTAAAATGTGTTGCTTTACACCGAGTTATTCGTCAACAGTTCTTCAACAACAATTGCTGAGGGCCCTCTACCTCAAAAAATTCTATCAAAACAGAGCACACTCTAATTTCCGCTCAAAGACTACATGGATGGCATCAATAAATAATTAATTATTCTATGGCTCTTCAGTGCAATAAATTGAAATGACATTTCCCTGTCTATAGTCAGTAGAGATGAATTACAGGAGGAGGGAAGGAAGAACTTGAGCTCTCAGATGGAGCACTCATTGACGAATGAAGTAATAAATTGAAGCTTCTATGGCTCATTGATCTTAATCTCTGTGGAAATATTTATTTTAAGCAACCAAGTTTAAAAAGAAAGTTTTGAAAAATGAAAATTGCTCCAAAAGAGAGACATTGCTCCAATTAAGGTCGAACACAGATTCACGTTTACATTTTCCACATTATTTGACCCGGCAAGCTGTTTCTAATTCGAGCGTCGACTTATCAAAGTGAAAGGAAATGTTCGAAACGCATTCAGAATTCACTACTCACCCTCGCAAGTCCCCTTCACAGAGTTGTTTACAAAAAGATCAAAATATCTGCCTTTAGTCTGACTGGACAGGAGCTGTTTGTTGATTGGTGTATTTTGCTAACAAGGAAACACGGAAGAAGAATCGAAAGCCTCCGTGGGACAATGATAATAATGAAAAAAATCCGGACAGCCAATTACGTATAAATTTGAGCACAGGTTTCACGTCGTCCTCAACAAGGCGTTCCTTAGCGCGGGCTGTAATCTAAAGCTCTAAAATTTTGTCTTGGCGGATATCCTTGAAAGGAGATAACGAAAATAATAACAGCAGGAGAAGGGACATACCAGGGGGATAAAAGTATCCATAATCTCCTTTGGGAACGTCGGAGATGCTCAAGGTGGCAGCGTGCTATGTGGTGGTGGTGGTGATGGCAATGAACCTGAGGGGTGGTGCAAGAGTGATAATGATACGGTACTGCCAATGCCGGTGAGGAATAACGGGAAGGATAAAAAGTAGTGATGGCAACAGCCTCGAATTCCTAACTTTGAGAAAGTGTTGTTCAAAACCTACAATAATGACGGACGGTTGTTTCATTTCTTCTACTATAACATTTCACCATTTTATACCAAGTGACATTTCGTTGATTGCAATGGTATTACTTTTCCCTTGAAACGGGATTAACATTCTTCGCACTTTTAAAACCTATTTAAAATATTCATCCACGGCGAGACATGTTTATGCAAGACGCACATTCTAAAAAGGACATTTTTCGAATATTATTCGCATTAATTTCCGTTTGCTGGACACAAAAATCTGAATAAAAGCAAATTTCCATAATTCTTTAATACCAGGACTCAATATGTGTTAGTTTATTCAAATTTAACGCAATGTGAATGAAAGGTAATTTATAAAAACATTCAGTTGAAAATTCTTCCAGAACACTCCGAAATTTTCCAGCAATTAATTTTAGCCCAATCAGTGCCAAAATGAGAGCAGAATAAAGCTTATCAACGACAATTTGTTAATTCTTTTTATTGTTAGACATGTAGAGAGCCATTCGTGAGCCCATTTAACTGAAGTTTCAGTATCAGTCAACAATAGCACTTCGAAGCATTATACTGTAGTTCTATACCGCCACTAGAACTTCTTCGAGAAGATGTTAAAGCTCTTTAGCTGGTTGTAAAATTTAGAAATTGCTATGATAACTTTATCCACGATTTTATCCACGCTTCATCTTCATAGGGCAAGACCGTTGAATTTTCTGTGTTGAAACAAGATAAACATAAAGCTACTGCATAAATTAACGAGACTTTTAGTTGCATATCATCTCTCATTCATTCATGCTAATTCGAGGTAAAACGTGTCACTGGAAAAGCTGATTAATTATGAGTGAGGGTTACGTAATAAATTTAACGTGAATGGAGCTGGGTTATGTAACATAGTTGACGTATTTTTATAATGTAAGTTGGTGTGTTTTTACAATATAGATGATATGATTTAAAACATAGTTGACATGTTTTTATAACATAGTTAATATGTTTTCAAGATAACAAGCTTATTTTCGAAAATATTATTTCTGAAGAATTTGCCAAGTTCAAATACCAGTATTGTGAGAAACTTGGTCTTACAAGGAGTTGTGAAATAAATTACTAATTTTGTTTGTTCTTAAAATGTCTTAAATTCAAGAGATATTAAAAGAGAGAAGCATTTTTCAAGTCTCACAAGGTTGCATGACAAAATGACTAGTTCTGTTTGTAATTAGAATGTTTTCAATTCAAGAGATATTACTACGGCGCTAAAATTTTTAGGTTTCAAATAGTATTGTGTCAAAATTAGTAGTTCTATTTGCTCTTGGAATGTTTCTAATTCAAGAGATATTAATAAGGACCTGCAGTTTTCAGTATGGCATCCTAATATAAAACCACATTTGTAAAAAGTACCTGTTTGCGTGATTGCTAATTGGATAAAAAGCAGTGAGTCAAATTTTAATTTGCATTTGGTATGGTAGCACTCTCTTTTTCTTTCTGAGCTGGTGACGGACTCGGGTCTGAAATTTAGCAACTCTCATACCCTTATTTTTTCAATTGCTCAGCAAGTAAGGTAAGTTTGATCAAATTTTTCGGCAAAATTAAAGCTTTCTTCTGGGGATTTATTTCATTTATCGTAAATAATTTTGAATACAGATTATCGTTCGTATAAGCAATTAATAGCCAAAGCGATTGCATAGCACCAAATATTTTGAAACAAATTTTCACAATTTTAACCTTTTTTAAAATGGCAACGAGCGACCAAAGAAACGGATAACTTGTTTACCTTAGTGTTTCGTATAGTCGCTGTGCTTGCGCAAGAAAATTACTTTTAAAATTAGTACAGAAGATGTGAAATCTCCGTTCGTTGGATACAACAATGAATATGAATCGATAATTATATCATGCTTTCAAATTAGGGTCCTTGGTTCGGCCTACCCAGCACTTGGAAACATTTTTTTTAGGCTCTCATACACATCAATGAGACCATTAATAAAGAATTTAGAATTTCTCAGACACTATTACGTACAACTGTTTCTAATATGAAGTGCAGTAAATTATGTTCTGTAACTTTAGAGGGATACTTGTGACTCTTTCATTCTCAAATGCTTGATTTGAAAGATGAAGGCATGGACATGCACATCTCGACGCATTATATCAACAAGAAGCAGAGGAAATAGATTTGAAATGTTCACATCATTTCTTAACGTCGAAGTAACTTAAACCTGATTAGCAAACCCCGTGGATTTTTTCATATGCAAGCCTGGTAATTTTTATGATTTTTTGGACATCATTGGCTTCAAAAAGACAATTTTTGGGTACAGGAAGAAAAAGAGATGGATCATGCGCAGAAAGCATGGCATGACATTTTCCTTTTGCATGAGAAAAATCAACAACTTTTTTTTGTCAGATTGAGTTTTTCAGGTTTTCTTGACACTTTATGGCTTGGCTTTGGTAGTGTGTTTTTGAAATATTCTGCTTTGACACGGTCAACTGTGCAGTCCACGGTCAACTGTAACTTCAAGGTCAACTGTGTCGTCCACGGTCAATTGTAACATCAATGCCAACTGTGCAGTCCACGGTCAATTGTAACATCAAGGCCAACTGTGCCGCCGCAGTCAATTGCAACATCAAGGTCAACTGTGCCGTCCACGGTCAACTGTAACATCAAGGCCAACTGTGCCGTCCACGGTCAACTGTAACATCAAGGTCAACAGTGCCGTCCACGGTCAATTGTAACATCAAGGTCAACTGTGCCGTCCACGGTCAACTGTAACATCAAGGTCAACTGTGCAGTCCACGGTCAATTGTAACACCAAGGTCAACTGTGCAGTCCACGGTCAATTGTAACATCAAGGCCAACTGTGCCGTCCACGGTCAACTGTAACATCAAGGCCAGCTGTGCCGTCCACGGTCAATTGTAACATCAAGGCCAACTGTGCCGTCCACGGTCAACTGTAACATCAAGGCCAGCTGTGCCGTCCACGGTCAATTGTAACATCAAGGCCAACTGTGCCGTCCACGGTCAATTGTCACATCAAGGCCAGCTGTGCCGTCCACGGTCAATTGTCACATCAAGGCCAACTGTGCCGTCCACGGTCAATTGTCACATCAAGGCCAGCTGTACAGTTCAAGGGTAACTCTGAAAATGATGTAAGAAAATTATTTAGTACACTTTTTTTGTCTTTAATAGTTGGCTGTTGATGGCCTGGTGTTTGATCAGATGGATAACAATTCATATTCTCCGATAATTTGAGAAAAAGTGTCATTTGTTCGTAATCGTTCGGTTTTGTTGAATAAAATTTTTCACAATTGAAAACTTAAAAGATATTTTCCCACACGTTTAATGACTATACCAATATATTACTGTGAATCATTATATTGCTGTCACTTTCAGTTTTGAGAACAATATCATTCAGAGGCGCAAAGAATTATGAATTTTAACCATTACGCAAATCATCGCTATTGAAAAAGAAAATTTATTCTAAATTGTTGTATATAATGATATATTTTTAAATAACTCGTTAATTTTTTCAAGCAATCACAAAAAAGTTATTAAGGCCGGTCGTCCTCTCAAGAAATTGTGAGGTGGTTCATTTTTAACACCGGTTCTTCCTTTCAATTCAACACCTCCAAGCTAGGTCAACGTAGTCACTTAAATTGTAAAAATTGTCAAATTACTAATTGCTAATTAATTACAAATTCATTAACACAGATTCTTTGTGTTAATCACTAATTTTCAACTAATTAAATATTTGAATTATCAAAATATTCAAACAATTGAGATCCTTCTTTGTATTACACTGGCAGCTCAAGTTTTCTGATCCGATTCAGCGACGCTATTTGGGACAGCTGGTACGTTGACTTTGAAGAATTTACGATGCCTGCCTCACCGATACGGGGCAGGAAATTTCTCTCAAATTCTGGCCCCTTCATCACCGACCTCCACGACCACTTATGAATTCCGTATTTGAAACTCTATATTCAGATCATTTTCAACTTATGTGTTAATTTGTACGCTTATTCAAATTTTGAATGAGTGATACTTGAAGATTTCACCCCAAAAAATTTGAAGATGAGGCTGCCAAGGTGGTCGTTGTTTTTGGCCTCTAAGTTGCATGCTTAAAATGAATTTTTTAAGTCGTTTTACCGAAGTTTATCGCTTGCGTACATCACCTTAAACAACATTTAACTTATTTAGACTTATTTTCCGAGTAATCACTGCTGGTGCTAGGAGTGAATCGATTTTGTTTCATGTGTATCTGCATTTATCTCTCAGATTTAATTTCCAAAATCACTCCCTAAGCAAGGCAATGCTTTATTCTGTATTACCTTTACTAGCATTCATACGAACGATTACTGATAGTTCGCAATAAACTCCCAGAGTAGACGATTAATCAAAACGCAAATTAATCAAAATGATAATAAAATGCAGTTAAACGAAGCGGAGATTCTCATTTTTAGTGTTCAGTGTTATTCTTTTACCGTTTATTTGTTTCATTAGAAATTTATTCACTTCACATCGGTAAGATTAAGGAAAAATCGCCCACTTTTAAATTTTAATTTCGTAAGTGAGTCGAAGGTAGAGACGTTTTTTTAAATGCTCAGGAATCTACTCAGTGACGTACGATTCGAAGTAAACAAAAGCATTGCGTGCCACCGCCGTCACCAAGCTTCAAGAAAGGCTTCCCACGCCGGACCACAGGAGAGAACACGATCCGTAATATCGAGGTAAGCGGAAGGTTTTCTCGTGTTCCGACCGTCAGTACACACACGGCAACAGTCGGGGGTGGATGCGCAGTGCTCGCGGTTTAATGCCCGTCACTCTGGCCGGGTTAGAGCTGGTCAAATTCGAAAGCCGTAGACTAAGAAATACGTGTGAAAGAAAGCTGAACGAGTCTCAATGATTAACGAGAAAAGTGAGCATGCAGTTAAGACGATGAAAGATATGGATTATGAATTGAAATGGTAATTAACTAATTTGTGCGTGTCATAGTGCGATATAAATAAATTCAGTTTTTAAGAATAGACTCCTACCTTTTTTCAAAACCAAACCAAACAAGTAGTTGTTCGGGAACAATACAGATTTCTTGTGCTTATTTCTGACCGAAGAAAAGGATTATCTTGCTTATTTATGCTAAAATGGTAGGATTATCTTGTCTATTTCCTATTAAAATGATGGGATTACGTTGTCAATTTCCTACTCAAATGGCAGGAATATTTTGTTTACTTCCCATTAAATAACGTAAATCGTCATTACTTTTGAACAAAATTCTGCTTAACATGGGGCATTTCATTTATGTACGAACGAAAAATTTGTTCATTAAATTGCCTTAATATTTCTTTTTTTTAATATTTAAAATACTTAAATTAAAGAAAAAGAGAATGTTCTCGTCTTGTTGTCATTTATTTACTCAAATTCAGCATTCAACCAGTGACATTATTGCATTTTGCATTTATTTCATAAGGTTTGATGGGATCTTTTCCAGATAAGCCAAGCCACTAATGCAACACATAAGTTCACCCACTTGTAACTTTCGAAATAATGCACCTATCGACTTCAAATTACTCTTACACGAAAGAATGTCTTAATCTTTCGTTTGAGAGTAATTTGAAGTCGATTGGTGCATTATTTAGAAAGTTCCAGGTGAATGAACTTATGTGTTGCATTAGTGGCGGGGCTTATCTGGAAAATATTCGTTTGATGTTTGTCAAGGCAGTTTTGCACGCATCATTAAGACATGATCTGATATTTGTCTAGGTCGGACTGACTAAAAATAGGATGAGTGGAAGACACGCAGTGTTGCAAATGAGTTCACCTCTTACATTTGAATACAAAATTGTGAAGTTCCATAGCAATCACACAAAGTCAATTTTTCTGTTTCCTTATTACAAAGCCAGTGATACCAAAATTTTTCCGAGAAACCAATTAGCAGGTGAATAAGGATATGGATGCTCTATTCCTGAAATTTCAATAAAAGTATATTTGGAAAATATTTTTTGTACCTACTGAACAAATTCTGCTTCCAACGATTCTACTCCTATGATTCTCTACAAAAACTTGGGAAATCAATTTAACGCTTTGCACGCACATTTCAACCATGAGTCATCGCAATGAGTAGGCAAATAAAATATAATAAGGGTGTAAGAGCCAAATATTAACATTCTTAGTCGTCCATTAGTACGATTACACCAGTCGTGTGTAAATCTTACGACTTTAACTGAAAATGCTTGATGGAAACATTGGAAATGCATAGATGTAGTGAACAGGGTCACAAGACGGTTGATATTGCTGAATACTAATTTGTTTGTAACAGGACATACAGAGCGCTACTCGAAATTGCTAAGTTTTTCATTCTTTCATACATTGAATAAATTTTCAGCCTACCCCTGCTGTATTTTCGGTCCACTCTTGTATTTACGTTTTTAAAACAACTCTTAAATTAAGTTGTCAATCTCTATTTCACAAGCAAATGAATAATTTTGCTACAGCGAATGTAAGTTTTTTTTAGGCCACAGAGACGAGCGTTTCAAAAACTGCTAAGAACATTAACATCAGCGAAAAAAAACCTGTTTTGAGTACATAGAACCTCTGCCCCTGCGCAACAACAAGCCAAGAAAAAAGAAATAATTTCCACGAACAAGTGGTGTAGGACGTCGTTTCTAAGCTTTCCTGAATATTGAGCACCCTAGAGTCCGGTGCATCAGGTCAATTACTTTTTCTACGATCTATTTTGGGGTCCTTCACTCTAATTTCCCAAGATGTGCAATTTCCCATTTCCCCAGACGCCGCTCTTCAGGGTTCAATTTTAATTCTCCTAATTTTACATCCCGTCCTGTTGCGAGGAAAACTACTTAGCTAACGCTAACCAACGTACGGTAAAAGTCTTGATTTTATCTTATTCTGCAAAATTCAATTCGTTCATGAGAAAAAAATTAAAGGTACGAAGGCGATCTCTGATTGTAATGAGTTCAACTTGATCATATGTTGTGTTATTTGGAATTTTAGCCTCAGTTTATCTCATGTTTCATTTGCAATTCTTCAGTGTAGCTTCATCATATTGTCAGATAATGTGAAGTTGTAGCCTTTTCTGCCGTTGCAGCCGTTTCTGTAGCCGTAAAAGTTGTAGCCTTTTACGGATTTTATGCCAAAAAACTGCAGCCTTGTCTTCGCCTGTATTGTGAAACAAGAAATAATGGTGGTATAATCTCTTTCGTAGAATATGAGGAACGTCTTTTTAGAAGGTGATGTAGAGTGGTATAGACTGAACGCAACACAAAAGTCCCACTTCAGTGAATAATGTTGAGTTTCATTGAGTATAAAAACCTGGAGCTTGCTCACGGTGAGTATCTGAGCATTCATAATTTTTAGGAAATTCGTGTTCATAATTGTGGAAAAAATTCGTGTTCGTAATTTTTGGTAAATTTGTGGTCATCATTTTAGGGAAATTCATGTTCATTATTTTTGGGATATTCGTGTTTTGAGCTCATATGTTCGAGTGACTTACTAGGGAATTTGGGAGAGACTTAACAAGTTATTTTCTGTCTCATTGCCTATTTAGTTTGTTAGTGCCCTCTTCACTTTCAATATCTACGCTCAAAACACATGATTAATATCCTAGCATAATCAGAGTGTTCAAAAAGTGTCACTGCAGTTTCCATTTGATTAATTATTAAACATTTAAAATAATGGAAGATTTTAAAAGAATTTGGACCAGACTGTTATAGACCTCATGTGCCTTGGAGAGACTAACCAAACGGCGTTGAAAGTGTCGATGTTCATTCTCAGAACATAAGTTGATTCTGGCGTCATGGGCAGCGAGTTGACACGCTAAGCAGTGCAGGGTGACTAGAAGATAATAAATGTTGCCTGGATGCTCAAGCAGTGAACGCTAAGTTGCGCAAGCGCGAGAAGAAGAAGAAAAACATCACGACGAAGCGACCTTTTGAACGATAAAGCAACTGAGTGCTAAGCCAAGAAAGTTCACGGTTTGAAGACTTTTTTGAAAACTCTGTATCATAGGAAGCGACTTTTTGAACACCCTATATCATAGGAAGCGACTTTTTGAACACCCTGTATCATAGGAAGCGACTTTTTGAACACCCTGTATCATAGGAAGCGACTTTTTGAACACCCTATATCATAGGAAGCGACTTTTTGAACACCCTATATCATAGGAAGCGACTTTTTGAACACCCTGTATCATAGGAAGCGACTTTTTGAACACCCTGTATCATAGGAAGCGACTTTTCGAACACCCTATATCATAGGAAGCGACTTTTTGAACACCGTGTATCATAGGAAGCGACTTTTTGAACACCCTGTTTCATAGCAAGCGACTTTTTGAACACCCTGTATCATAGGAAGCGACTTTATGAACACCCTGTGTCAATTATGACCGCGGATGCTTATTTTGAACTTCTTACCTCTTACGGAACTCGATCTTTCGAACAAGTTTGATTGTATAAGAGTTTACACAACTGTGAAAATAATTGACAATAAAAGTTTTGTAGTCCATACCACAAGTGTGGGAGAAATTCACTTCGGTATTTGTGAGGTCTACAAAACATTTGTGTGCATTGGTGTTCCACGTCCACATTTCACGACTATATTGCACAGAGGATTTTCATATAGAAGCAATTTGAACATTTTTTAGGTCACCCTAATAGGTGAACGGTCTGTGAGCAGAGCATTTACGAAATATGCATCAATATTTACACATTTTCTAATAAAATAGAATCTTTCACAAGATCCCATGAGATATGTACTTTAAAAATTGGGGTTAGAATAGGAAGTACCGACAACCCCATTCCATTTGTTAAGATTCTGCAATTAAGGACTTTCTCCGCAGGTGTTTAATTTTAGAAATTAAAATAATTGCCCTCAGCAATGTAATTATCCGAGTTTGAGGAAGATGAGGTTACATTCTTCAGCTGAGGACGCCCATGAACTCACAAAACGTTAATTACGCTCAAAATTATTCCTGCCCTGTATATTTTCTTTAATATATTCCAACACATTCTTGAATAATGCATGGGTACGAATAAGTTTGGAAGTGAGTAAACATACTTGTTTAACTCTGATAATCTTGTCTGCTTGCTGCCCACAGTCCACACTCTGGAAATGACGTAGGGGAAAAATAAAAATTTCCCCCGGTTTCTGTTCTAGATACCATTAATCTGTTACGAGCACTTATCCCAGTCAAACTTTTTCGCCGCCTGCATGAATGTTTTTCGCCGCCTAAGCGAATTAATCGCTTAAATCACTTAGGTGGAGGAAAACATGCTTGGTGGTGGCGAAAAAGTTAGACTAGGATGTTACGATGGATTTGTCACAAAAACTGTAAAATGAGTAGCTTGACTCGAAGCGCCACAAGTGGTTGCGTTCAGAGTCAAAGACCTCGTCAGTGATAAACTCCATCGTCTGTTGGTTTACCCCCGCTGCGTCACAGTGAGCACCATGCTTTCCCTCCAGGGAGGTAACATTTGTTCTGATTTCAGCGAAACCGGAGTTGGTTGGAAATATTTCACCGGTATTTTATGGTGATTGAACGATAAAATTGACAACGATAATAATATAAACAATTTAATTTGTGGAAAAATTGAGCACTATTTCATCCGCATTTTATGGAGATAGTTATTGAACCATGAAATTACCAAGAATTATAATACGAACAATTTTTTCCCGGAACAAATTGTGTCGTTGACCATTAACAACGTCTTCCACTTTGACAAAAATAGCTCTTAATGTCGTATGTGTGACTTTGACTAAGGTTATACGAAGGCAACATCAGAATCTGTTACGCATAATGTAAT
>JACJUY010000486.1:113530-135905 GCA_014220935.1 Platorchestia sp. MABIK | reverse complement strand
GGTCCCGTGTTTGGTTGACTAGGCGCTTCGGGTCCGGAGGTGCTCTGGAACGGATGCGTTTGTAGTCTGGAGGCAGCTTTTCTCAGGTCTTGTGGAGGTCCGCGGCTTGCCGCTGGGATCACCACAAGCTTCTCTAAATGCCGCGCTCGACTTCGCGTATCCCAGACAATGTAAGCGTCACCTGCGGTACGGGAGCCACGTTGGAAAAAGACGAATGTAAAAATTATGCCATCGGTTGTACACGTCATCAGTGGTACAACCGATGCAAATTTCTGGTTTACCTTAACAAAAAATATTCTATGTTCGTATCAAAATGTACATCGTCATTACTTTTGAAGTTGAATAAAATCTTTCTAAAAATATTTGTACATATAAGATCATAAGAAACTACTGTTTTTTTAAATTTCATACTCGTAAAATTGCTGCATTACAAAATTATGATCAACAAATATTTGTCTCATACCTTGAGAATTCCGCCAACTGAGCAATGCAACCGTTCCTATGGTACTGTGCTATGGAGCGAAACGGAGATTTTAATTCTATGGAGAATTGTGACGTCTGCATTCTAGTTATCTAAATCGGACTTAGACTGAAGATTCCGCGCGACACAATGATCATTGAACACTTACGACATCACCTACGACATCATTTACTTCGAGTTCAAGTGATGGTCTGGAGCAGTATGTTAATTCATATTCTCACTAGCATTTTGCTTTGGTCATGTATTTCCCGTAATTTTCCTCCCACGATACTGTTTCAAACTTATTTTGGAGAGAAGTTTCACATGCATTCATGAATCAGCAGACAAAATAACTACACCGAATTTATCAAGTGAGTAGAGGAAAACTAATGAACTTATTAAACCTCTTGAAAGACACCAACGGAAAAAAAACATTCTGAACCTCATCTTCTGTTTCTCATGACGTGCGATCTTTACATCTGGCGCACAAGCAGACACAGAAACACAATGTGTCTTTAATTCACGAGATGACTTGGCCAGGCTAGACAGAAAGTGGTGACTAGCTTCGCATTTATTTAAGAAGCATCAAGCAAAAAAAGCACATCTCACCACATGTTCTACCGTAATGCACTCGTCGCTCATGAAAACATCGCTGGCCGAAGTAAGCCGACGAAAAAATACTTGCATCACCGGCACCAAAAGATTCTTGCATCAATTCGTTGTCTCGATCTAATTTTGCACCGAGCGTAGGTTGACTCGACACGCGAACGCAACAATTGAGCCCCACCATGACGGCTAAATGTCCGATTGAATTAAAAATGAAGCATTAGTTTCACTACAGAATTTTTTAGCTTGGTTTTTAAGGAAGATGGAGCTTTACTCTCAGCTATTGTTGAGACTTAAGAGGAAGCTGTATGTAAGAAGCTGAATAACTGAAAGTGAATTATGCGTAAAAGAAAGTGAATCACAGAAAATGAATTAGGTAATGAAGAACATGAATCACTGAAAATAAATCATAAATCTGCACGTAGTGAACTCGATAGACATGGGATAAAAATCTGAATGATGTATAGCAGCAAAATAAGCTGGGAAACGTTGTGGACTAGTTTGCATGCGTCATGCTTTTCCAGACATAAAGATTGATATTTTGAAGGAAATTGTAAACCAAATTCTATAGGAATTAACATGTTTTATTCGCTAAGTTCGAGACTTATTTTAAGTTGATTCTGTATATAACATCATTATTCAAATATAGTGTTTTTCTTAAATACAATAATAATAGTTAACAAACCTCATAATATATGAACCTCAATTTTGTAAAATTCCCCAATAATAATTATAAATAAACCTCATAATATGCAAATCACAAAAAACCTCACGGGAAATTCCCTAATAAAACTCGTAGTCAATAAACCTCATTATATACAAGTCTCAATAAACATTACAGCCAGCGTTGCTAAGTTGCCAGGTATTATAATACAGGATGCTAAGTTAACAGATCTAGGTTTTCAGTACGCTAGGTTTACAGATGGAAAAAGTTAACAGGTGCTAAGTTTTCGGATACTAAGTTTCCACATGCTAGGATGCAAGATGCTAAATTTATACAGGTTCGTGTCGTGTTCCCAGGTGCTAAGTTACCCGATGCTAAGTTAGCAGATGACAAATTCTATGCTATGTTGCTAGATACTAAACTTTTTAGATGCTAAGTTACCTGATGCTAAGTTGCCAGATTCTAAACTTTTAGACGCTAAGTTGCCAGATGGGTTATTTTAGAAGTGTGCAAAATCTTCTGTAAAATTATTTTTGCAAGGGTTCGCCCAAAACAAAAACTCTGCGGAACCATGTCAACATCGGTGAATCTGAACTGCAACTTCGATGAACTTGAACTGTAATTTCGGTGAACTTGAACTGCAACTTCAGTGAACGTATGCAGCGAGCTGTAGCTCCCCAACGACGGAAATTGAGTGGAAATCAGCTAGAATCATAAACAGAAATTGACGAAGAACATCAAAACATTTTACGGTTCTGGAAGCCAGTTTTTTTGAGCGAAGCCAACGTGGTGGGCAGCCGTCAAAAAACAGCGTCGAAATGTTCTCCCTTATCAGATAACTGCAGACCGGATTAAAATCTCGTCAGTTTGAATCTAAAAGTTTGCCACAACTGAGTAAAAACATTAAAAAGTTTTCACGTCACTTGATGGATCTTCGTTTGGGTGGTGGATAGATCCGAGGGCTGGTGGTTAAATTCGAGGGCGGGTGGATAGATCTGATGGCTGGTGGATAGATCCGAGGGCTGGTGGATAGATCTGATGGCTGGTGGATAGATCCGAGGGCTGGTGGATAGATCCGAGGTCTGGTGGATAGATCTGAGGGCTGGTGGATAGATCCGAGGGCTGGTGGATAGATCTGAGGTCTGGTGGATAGATCAGAGGGCAGGTGGATAGATCCGACGGTGTGGAGTGCGAACAAAGACCTGAGAGCCTGATGCTCTGGAAAATGAAGCAGCGAGAATTTTTAAGTGACAGGCTGAAAGTGGAATATCTATCAACAGATATTTAAACATTTTAAAATGAAGCGATTTTAAAATTATTTTTTAATGACGATGAATCATTAAAATCATAACTTATAACTATTACAAAGGACATGTTGAGATTGTAGTGCCCTACCTTAGTTACCCCTCATTACTTATCCTGTCATTTCAAGTGTTCAGTAATCCTAAGATGTTCCAATGTAAATTTAATCAATAAAATGTTCCGACTTCTCCTCTGTGTATCACCGATACCTACCGGAGGAGTATAAGTAAGACCGTTACTTCACTTGCTGCAATGGAACTCGATGGCCGAAGTAACAACAACAGGTCTTACAAAATATACCTTTTTTTGTCTCAAGTATGCTCAGTGACGTCTAGGGAATGCTATGGAAGCCTTATAAAATAACTTATTTTGAAATGATCGCCTTAAGTGTACACTAAAGTGTTGGAGCATTGGTAAATGCAATTTTAAATACCAAAAATGCATTTATGTTGTGCTCATGAATTAAGCGACGATTCTCAATTCTGTATATTTTGAAATAGAGTAAAGTCATGTCTCATCGTAGAATACTGGCCCAATCATTTCCAATCATCTAGTCGGGAGAACACAATTAATACTATAAGAAAATTTTTCGTCAATGCTTCAATAATTTAATTATCCAAATGCCTTTTCTGAACACCTGGGCGAGTTTTTCTCCCTTCATTCGAGTTGAGCTAAGAAAAACAATGTCTCATTCTCACTAGGTGGCAAATCTGAGTACACTTTTGTTTCTCAACAGCATGAAGCTTGCTGCTTTGAGGAGATCACATAGAGAAGCAGGACCTGGTCACAGCACTCAATACGTTAATTCCTGCTATGGGTTTAACAAATTTCATTGAATTCAAATTTCAAGGCAATTGTTGGAAGCAATTTTGAAAACAGCAAACACTTCACTGGATCTTGCCTTCAGCTTGCATTAAGTATTTACAAAAATTGAATTGGTGACTGCAGGTCGGTCTGCAGCAATATGAAAATCCCGTCAGTGACCACCGACGGACCTTTTCGCAGGAAACGTGTTAATGCTGTAGGCCGTTCTGAGATATTTCCAAACACCATTCAACCTTGTCTGGTTTACATGATAGAGAGTGAAGACCCACGAAACTACAGGGAATGAGAATATTTATGGAGCCATGAAGCAGAAATTTAAATTAGGCTAATCCAAGTCTGTTGACCGGTCTCTTCTGTAAATGATGAGACAACTCTTTAACTCGTAGCATGCATCGTGAGACGACTGCGTATTCGTCGAAACTCGGTACTGAAAATTTCATTTTCGAATTATTAAACCTTAAAGCAATCTGCTATTAATTTTCATGCAGCATGTTCGCTATGTCTGTAAACACAGGCTCAATAAAAAAAGCACTCGTTGGAAAAGTTGAACTGTAGGAGAAACATGCAAGCATCCTAACTCGATTAAATTCAACAGAATATAATTTTCATGTAAAAAGTTAAAATGTAGGAGAAACAAGTAGAGATCCACACTAGAATTACCTAATTACAATTAAAAATCGACTCGCACAAAAACCCGAGGCTCTCATGGGTTATTCGTTTGTTTGTTCCCCATCATCAACCAAATTTATCGAGCAGCTTCGCAAATTTGAGACTGGCGCCTCGAAAGCCGTAACCAAATTTTCCAGCCCGACCGAGGTTTCTCTCGGAAATATTTCAAACATAATTATATTCTAGTCGATATTTAGTTCACGAGAGCTAGAGGAAACGCGGAAGCAAATGCGAGGAAGTGTAATATCGTCCTGGAAATGATATTACACAGAATTTGATCATATGATGACCTTGAGGTTAGCATTGTTGAGTGAATTCATATAATGAGAATATTCTATACCGTATGAAAAATACCAGATATAAATGGGAAACCAAAAAATTGCTCCGTTGATCACATAAAGCTTTGAAAAAGAGCTGATTCATACATTTCAATATAATTTTGACGCAGGCTCTAAAAGAAACTCCTCATTCCGCACATCGAGATCCGATTATGTTTCGAGATGATCCCGACATCTTCTTTCTCTGAACCCTCGAATCTTCTGATGTCCGGCCTAAAAGTCTTCAGATACTTTTTTCGACAACTCATCTGTATACCAACTCTGCTTTAGACTTCTTTCCGGAATCAAATAATTATCTTGCGGAGACTGGTGGCCCTCCCCTTCATAGAATCCAGCTCTAAGATCCAGCTCTATGGAAAGCGCTTCCGTGAAGACGAAAGTCAAACTTTTCCGTCCAACAATGAATAGCTTGCCAACTAAACTGCAGGAAGCGCATTGGATGCTTAACGACGGGGCTGGAGAAACCTGCAATGTGTCCACGTTCAATGGCACTGCCGACCATTAGCTGCTCCAAGACTTGAATGTTGCAATGAGCGGTGAGCTTGCGGTGCCCAGTTCGAGGGTTCGCCAATGCTTGTGCGTGGGGAAATTTCGCTCCATACAAGGTTTTTGTCCCGCTGAAATAAAATCAAAATTAGAAACATAAATTGCCACGAGTCGGAGGCAAGGGATCAAAAAAATTGCTCTGTTGAATGCTTTCTGAAAAAAGTGTTCAAAAGCAGTGGATTATCATTACTTTAGTATTGCCTTAGATTAGGAATCGTTCAACAAGAATCATTTGATCGTTAATTAAATTGTAGCTTTACCGATGGCACCTCGTGGGATAAATTTTGACCACGGTGATTGCAGTGTAAATTTCACCCACGTCGTTGGCACCCCGCGGTAAATTTTTTACCATGTCACTGGCACCGTAGATGGGCGAATTGTCTGAATGTAGACAAGTGGGTCGTATTGAACCAGGGTGTCGTATGCCTCACTGGGGAGGCAGTTACAGTTAGTGTGTTTTTTCAGTATTTTTGGAAATACGGTTTCGTTTCATGCGGTTTTAAAACTGTTCGATGAAGCTGGCTAAGCAAATGTTTCATTGGAACATGCGGCTGTGTTGAATTAAGAGTTTCTTATTTTTCATCAATAAAAATTTGCATGAACATGTTGAAGCGTCTGAAAAACTTGAATTTAGCTTTGGTAACTGGTTTAAAAAAAATTTACCGCTAGACACAAATTGCTTAACCTTCTTAGACAAACGCCTAATTCTCAATGCGTCACCATTAACTAATCACTATTGATTTTAGGAATCATCGTTGTTGTGTTTCTGAAATAATGTTAAAAAATACTGGCAATCATTATATTTTCCACTCTCATCTGTTGGAATAAAAGCAGCTGTGGGGAACTCGAACTACGCTTAGCGCTGTTTTACGCTGACACAGCACAACTTGTCGTGCACGCTTTGTTGCTGTGGCTCAGTAAAGGGTTGCGGAGTCATGAACTTATCCTCTGAATAGCTTCTTCAGTAATAAATGCACTACTTGAAAATTTAGCCTAGAATGTGATGACAGATACAACCCAAATGGCTTTTTGTTATTGGGTTCCTCTTCAAGTGCTGTGCCGTCAGACACCAACCACGCACAGGCAACGGAGTATCAAATCTATCGTCATCAGTTTCTTCGCAAAAGTACCGGTGTATTCACCTGAATAAAATCTATCAGTAGGCGGTGGTTGTTCAAAATGATATACTATGATTGGACAATTTTCATGGCGTTGTACCTAATATTAGATCCAAGGTCACCAACTTTGTCACTCCATCTTGACATTGCTATTGGTTGAGGCATGACTCATTGACTCATAAATATATCTCTTAAAGTAATGCCGCTTCTATTAACATCTACTGAATTTTGTGAATATTTTTTATTTACACTCCATGAGAATCCGGTTAAACTTGGTGCTCTAGAATACTGGAGACTTCAAATCTTACTTAATATACCCTTGGTATATTTTATTATTCATAATAGCAGGACCCGAAGAAATTCCACGGACAATGTCATCGTTAAGCTAGGTGGACCCATGAAACAATTCTGTCAGTACAACCTAACCTCTGCTAACCTAACCTATCTTAACCTAACACATGCTAACCTATCCTATCCTAACCCAACCAAACCTATCCTAACCTATTTTAACTGAACCTATCCTGATAAAATGGCAAACATATCAATGCATATAAAGACAATCTAGGATCCGAGGAAATTCCACGGACATTGTCATCGTTAACACGTCCGCTGCCGCTGGACGCACATGTGCGTCCAGCATCATGAAAAATTGCATCTTTCCCAAGAAGTGCAAAAGTGTAACAGCTTGATGATATTTTACTTCAAATGCTTAAATCTCTTGTAAAAAAGATGTTGAAATAATTGGAATGCTGTTCTTCCACAGCAATACGTAAATGAGTAATTTACCTGGTGGTAAATCGGCAGTGAACGTGTTAAGCCAGGTGGGCCCATGAAAAAATTGCGTCAACCCATGCTACTCTAACCCATCCTCACATTTCCTAGCCTATTCTAACCTAACCTATCTTACCCTGTCCTAACCGAACTTATCTTGATGAAATGTCAAACAAATCAATGCATGCAATGACCATCATTTAATGTTACACTAAGGAATTTGATATCCATGATACCGAAACTTGGACGAAAGCGTAACAGACAAACAACTAAAAAAAGGAAGGAAAAGCAGAATATTTTATAGATTAGTGTGCACGGCTCGTCAAAAATGACGGGATTCAATACCTTTCTTGAACAAATTTTCCAGTTGTGGATGGCAAACAAATATATCCATCCCAACAGTACCCGGGATAAAAAATATTATCGTACTTGTGCACTGGTGAAACTCGTATCACAGATACGGTCATTATAACTACCCTCATGAGCGTGACAGAGAAATGGAAGAAGTGGACTCCAAACAAATAAACCAAGGGTATGATTAGGAAGTAGGAGGAAACGTGAAAGTTTCACTTACAATGTCATCATTAAGCTAAGTAGACCCGTGAAATTCGATGACCTAGCCTATCCTAACCTTTCCCATCCTAACCTATCCTAACCGAATCTACCCTGATAAAATGTCAAACATTTCAATGCATGTAAAGGCGATCTTTCAATGTTACACTGAGGAATTCGGTAACCATGAGACCGAAAACTCAGACATCCTTTGTTCTAAAGAAACGGACACCAAACAGATACATAAATAAATATAAAAAAAACACAACGGGTATTATTCGGTTAGATATTTATGTTCTGTATTTTCTTGGTGTCCGCTTCTTCCACCTCTTTGTCACGCTAAAAGAAACGCGCTTAATGACCGTATCTGTGATACGAGTTCCAACAGTGCACAAACGTAAGAATATTTTTATCGCAGGTGCTATTACGAAGGATATATTTGTTTGTCATCCACATCTGGAAAATTCATTCAGGGAAAATATTGAGTCTATGGAAGCACATTTTGGTTTGTATTTCTACTAAGTTTAACTAAGAAAATCATAGAGAGGAAAAAAGCGTTGATCCGTAACATTATATTTAAAAGCTTGACAGTGGAAATTGAACTTTTGACTTGAATTTCTCAATTTAATTGAACGTTAATTTTCAATTGGACATTTCAATTTTATCTGTCAGGCTTTTAAATATATTGCTTCGGCTCAAAATCTAATTCCTCGCTATTTTTTTCTAAAATGTTGAATCCCTTCATTTTTAACAACATTTTCGGACATTTTTAGCTAGCTGGTTCGGGATTCCAGTCATTCCTAATAAGAACAAGTCTAGGAATTGAGCTGTCTTGGAATTTTTTCTCACGAATTTACCATCGTTATTCCTGGTTCGGATATTGTCTGCTGTGTTGAGAAGCCCTTGCAGTGTAACGTCATTAAAACCATTCTGGTATATGTAGGTCTTCATTAATTGACATTGCAATCTTCTGTGTTCAAAGAAAATGAGCTTAATCAGTTGGAGACGTCACTTGTAGCTCACGTTATAGATTTCTAGAATCATTTTCGTTGTTTAACGCAGAATTTTCTTCAATTTGTTCATGTCTCGATTTAGGGTAGGGACCAGAGTTGCAACGCGATTTCTCGTTGTGGTCCGATTAGTGTTTTATTGAGTGGTTGCATGATATCTTTAGTGTTGTATCCAAAGTTTCTGGCTTTGAAGCCATGATTTCTGCTTGCATTCTGAACGCTTTTTTCTATGTGCTCGTCATGCTTAAATTCTTTCGTGATATTTACGTCAGTGTTTCTTTGTTGGCTTACAGCTGCGATTGAACTGCCAGTCATGGAGCGTAGGAAGTGCCGATTATTGCTTCCTGGGTGCATTATTGAGTATTTGCCGACGCTGCTCATTTGGCAGGTTTTGCTCCATTGGAGAAGAAAGTCGTGGAGAGCGACATTGACGCTGAAGTCAATGTCGTTGACATACATGATGAAGAGACGGGGCTCTAAAACGCGCCAATGGGAATCTCATGATGTTTCCTGAGGCCTGACCCTAGAAATTTCGTAAATTTCTACCCTTTCAGTTCGACCAGTGAACCACTTTTTTACTCATCTGAAGTATATAGTTTTCTTGAATATCATGGCTTCTACTTTGACCATATGCCTTTCATTGGGAACACATTATCAAAGGCTTTCTGAAATTCAAGATAGATGAAGTCTCTGATTCTTCCATTGACGAAGATCTGGTTAAATTTTCAAAACAAGCCTAGTAGATTTATGGAGCAGTTGCATTTTTTATGTTACCCGTACAGAGTGCCTGCAATAAAATTTCGGGTTCAGAGATGCCGATATTCAGAATTGGATCAACATTCCCAGTATTTTACTGAGGGCAAATGTCAAGCTGATAGGGCGATAGTTACTGGGTACTTGTTTGTTTCCTTTTTTAGGAATTGGAGTAACATTCTCACTATTTCAGTTTAGCGGAACTGCCTCAATTGTGAGTGATCTATGGAAGATAGTCGCTAAGTGTTCGCTAATTACTCAGGCTGTTTGTGTGAGTGTATAGGGAGTTAGGGGGCGAGGTTCGGGCAATATGAACGGGTTCAAAGGGATGAGCTCTTTTTCAACTTCTTCCTCTGAGATTATATCGTCTGTAATTGGCAAATGGATGCTTAGACCTGTAGAATTTCCGCCAGACGCTCTTTTTCAACTTCTTCCTCTGAGATTATATTGTCTGTAATTGGCAAATGGATGATTAGACTTGTAGAATTTCCGCCAGAACCTCTTTTTCAACTTCTTCCTCTGAGATTATATCGTCTGTAATTGGCAAATGGATGCTTAGACCTGTAGAATTTCCGCCAGACGCTCTTTTTCAACTTCTTCCTCTGAGATTAGATTGTCTGTAATTGGCAAATGGATGATTAGACTTGTAGAATTTCCGCCAGAACCTCTTTTTCAACTTCTTCCTCTGAGATTATATTGTCTGTAATTGACAAATGAATGCATAAGGCTGTAGAATTTCCGCCTGATATCCTCAATTGAGGTAAGTCAGGTCGAGCTTAAGATTCCGGCTTTACTTATGTCACCTATTTAAACTTGACAGCTAATATCGATCAATCTTCTAAAAGTATCTTATTCGAATATTCTTTCATAAACATTTCAGTGAAAGCTTTTTTGTTTCTTTATGGCTTGTGTACCAGCTTTGATGTCACTTTTTCCGTATTGTGTGTTGGAGCGTCCGTTAGACAGTTCTACAAGATGTGCTGCGGACGATGTGATTCTATTTGGTGCATTTTAAGTTATCTGCATGATTGTTGCGTGTTCTCACATCAAATTTATAAGGATCACGTGGGTAAATTAGAAAAATATTAAGGTCAGTTTCAGTTGCTTTGTTACGGTATGGTGCTCAAAAGCGGATAGAATTTTTTTTCTTTTATTATCTTGAAGAGAATTCATGCTCGCATTTATTTTTTTTAGATATTCAACGTCAACGATGTTGAATTCTTCCTTCATAACAGTTTAACCTCAGCATTTTTGCACTCATGCTGGGTGGCGCAAAAAGAACGCACGTATTTCAAACTAATAGCGTAATATGATTACATTAATTATAGTTATACCTACCATATTTATGCTAGTTATAATAACTGTATAATTAAAACTAACATATTCTTACTTGCTGTAATAATTATATCATTATAACTTGCGTAATTGGCTGGGATAATTGGACATTCCACTCCTACCACTGAAATTGTTCAAGTTAAATTCATGTCTTATTTTCGCACCACCGTATATTCCCGCTAGTATAACCACCATCATTGAACTGGTTTGGCATCAGGTAGTCACCGATATCAGGATGAGGAGGTGGCAGAGAACTTTACACAACACATTAGGGAACAAATTTAATAAGAAATACAATATTTATTGAGCCTATTTCCAAAAAAGGATCGAATAGTCGTGCGGGGCGTACAAACGATTAATTCGAAGTTTGCACGTTAGTAGTATCGATTGCATCTTTATTTTAAAATAGTTTCACAGTAATTTAAACGAGTGAAAAATGTATGGGAAATTAAAATCTAGAATGCTTCTTTATCCGCGCTTACAAAGTGTGCGTTCTCAGATCAGAGTATGCTGTCCATTTCAACGTTTTGTATTGTAATTTTGATGCGATCGTTTCCGGTCCCAAAATGTTCAGACAACAGACATAGTCGCGAAATGACTCCCTCGTCGATTAATGACATTCCAAGTCTAATAGGGTTTTTTACCGATCAAAACTGGCCCTGAAATATTAGGTTTATCGTTATGTGGAAGCTTTTATCGTCATGTGCTGTCATTTGGATGCATATTGGTCATTTTTTGCTCCTGCTGCATGAAAAGCCTAGATTTTCTTCTTGCAAATGGAATTGATATCGTTTTCTAAACTTTAATAAAATTACGGAATAAAGTTTAAAGGATGAATAAATAATTTCAAGAGGACTTACCAAGCGAAATAAAAAATCTGATTTCCTTGCGCACCGAATGCTGTTCGTAATCTTCAGCAGCGTCTGCTCAGCGTTTGACTACTTTTTTGAGTCGACTTGCTCAAGTTGACTTTTAAAATTTGTTTTTTGTTTTTTGTTTTTCATTGCAACACAAGAAAATCACATTTTGTTTTCTATAAATTATGTAGTTGGTGAATAAATGAATTCCAGGGAGAAGTTTTCTGTTTATACACACCAACGACACTAAAGAAGATAGTTCAGAGAAACTGCAAATGCATAAAATTGTTGGCCAGGAAATAGTTGGATTTTACGTGTTCGGAAAATATTATACTTTAAAAATACTGTTCGTAATCTTCAGCTACGTCTGCTCACCGTATGATTACTTTTTGAGTCGACTTGCTGATCAAGTTGACTTTTGACTTGACTCGAGCGTAATGTGAAGATCCAGCCGTCGACAATGCGCTGTTGACACAAGGAGAAGATGAAAAATCAACATGTAAATTGGAGGAGAAAGTTACTGAACTCTTTGTATTCTCAACTGTGTACCCAAACATGACAATTAACGAAAAAACAGCGTATATCGCTTGAAAGAGACAGGAGAAAGTTCCTCTTTCACACAAAACTAGATTTTACGTTGAAATTGGAGGCAGCGTGCATTCTAAGACAATGATGTAATTATAAATTCCAAACTGAGTGGCACAGGCAAAATTTACATTGAATGGCAAGAAAATGAAATCAAACTACTCTACCTTTCGCCTATGATTTTTAATTATATATGATTTATATTTGATTTATATGATTTAATTTTATATATGATTTAATTATGTGATTTATAATTATAATTTATAAATCAATAGAATCAGGTCGGGAACTTCGTTCATGAATAGCATAAAAATCAAGTGAAGTAACCGCTTCATTTGCACAATGCCAACGCATGATGAGCAAAGCCCAAAGAAGTTTACTTTTTCCTACCTGCTCTAACAACTCGTTATTTATAGTCCGTCTTCTACACACTGCACTGAATCACTGCCTCAATATGGCGAACATTATTGCATGTTGTGTCATTTTTGACGTTCTAGAGGAATTACAGGATGTTCCTGAGAAAATACATTCCATTTCAAATTTGTTCGATGCAATTTTGAAAAACAACACCATGCTGTTACTTAAAAATCGCTCATGTACTTTTCCTTGGAAGCAATCAAATTATTCACCTTCCTACTGCGAAGATGAAAGTAAGGTGGGGTTTTCCAGCGTTTATGTCATGCGCAAGTTTTGCAGAAAGCGACTTCCATCAGCGCTGTCGTTCGCTGAACTTTTTCTCGTTTCTGTGACACTTTAGTGTCCTGCGTTAATTAATTTTGAATATTCGCTCGTGCGCTGGTGTTCAGTATGCAGGGACACGAAGTCTGCCTCGGACACCCACACTAGAGACGCCCAAGACACAAATTAGTCTTTCGATTGTTTTGCGTTTTACGTCGCTTGAAATACTGTTTTTTTTCGTGCAGATGCCCCGGGGCACAAATTAGTCTTTTGATTGTTTTGCGTCTTACGTCGTTTAAAATACTATGTGTTTTGCGTGCAGATGCCCCGAGGCACAAGTTATCTTCTCGATTGTTTTGTGCCGTACGTCGCTTGAAAAACTGGGTGTTTTGCGTACAGATTCTACGGTACGTTGTGTATGATGGAATGCATCACCAGTATCTCAATACCTTCCCCTTTATAAATTTATCGTTGATGTGATATATGGAAATTTGCTTCCCTAAAATTCGTTTTCTTTTCGTGTCTGTTAATAAAGTCTAAAAATGATACTTTTCAGCTTCGTTACCACAATCAAAATAGAGGTTATATTTATTTGATTTTTCATTGAAACACAAGAAAATTACATTTTATTTTCTTCAAATTATGTTGTTGGAGAATAAATGAATTCGGGGGTAAGTTTTCTGTTGATACACACCAACGAAACTAAAGAAGATAGTTCAGAGAAACTGCAAATGCATAAAATCATTGGCCAGGAAATAGTTGGATTTTACGTGTTCCGAAAATGTTAAACTTTAAAAATACTGTCATGCATTATTCAGTGCGAGGAAATTACTACCTGTGAATTGAAACTTGTTGTGGACAAGGAAAACATGGATGAAATACATGAAACAGGAAAGAGACTGCTTAGAATATTAAGGTGTTTAATACTATAGAATCAAAAGTATGTCTAACGTACCAAAACTCACTTGAACTTTACTTTTTACACTTTTTTCTTAGAAAAGAGCAACTGACATACATTGTTTATAGCCCAAAAAATTCACAAAACCCATGCACTGCGTGGTAAATTTCTATCCGTATGTCTAGGATTTTTAGAGAATCTTATAAAGATTAGAGCTCATAGATTTCAAAGCAGATACTAAATTGTTAGCAGTAGTACAACTTGAGGATTGATAATGATTATGATAATGCATTGAAAAAAATCCACATTACTGTATTTTTTCACCGTGAGCATCACGTATGAAAAAATTGAACCACTTGAGCTTCCATTGCGACGGAATCAGAAACGTATGGGACAGTGTGGAGGTGGGAGTCTGTACTACCTTTATTATTAAGGGTACATTAATAACATAACTGCAGTGGCTTTAAGCTACCATAAAGTTGAGATTCAACTTCAATCAAACTTGATTTGAACATTCAGTTGAACTTCAAATGGACGAAACATTGAGGGAGAGGCGCCATCATGAGACCTTGGCTAAAAAACTTAAAAACGCAGTTTGAGACAACCAGTGCACCACCAGCATCACGCAAATCCCATCAGTAACAAACGATTGGTTACCAAGCAGTGGAAGTCCAATCCACTTCAACATTGTAGTCTCTCGTTTACGGCATCGGTTGCTGAACCCACCACACCCATCACTGCTCAACGAGCATCACGGAAGCAGTTAGTTGATGTAAATCGCGCCTGCATCACAACACGCTCTGTACACTTCAGTCAATGAGGCCATTATTGCTCGTGTATATGGACCTGATCCTGTTGACGTCGAGCGGCTTGTCTGGTGATATTCATCGAGGAAGCAGTTGTCATCCTCCGCTGAGTCAGGGATCAGTTCCTGTTGGTGCTGCTTTCTTTTTCCCTTGTTGCAGCTCTTCCGGCGCGTCCCTGGTGTCTTCTTGTAGGTCTCCATGCCATACGTGGCATCGCACGGCATGTCGTCTACCTCAAATGCGCAGTAATGTAGGATATATTGTTTGTTTCAAAATACTGCAGTGCAGGATATCGTGTTTTTATCAAAAAATCGCATTGGATGACATCTTGTTTCTGTCAAAATATTGCGATGCGGGACAAATCGCTTCTAGCAAAATGTTGTTTTGCAAAATATCTTGTTTTCATACAAATACTGCATCACAGTACAGCTGGTTTATACGAAAAATATTGCATTGCAGAATATATGGTTTCTATCAAAATATTTTATTGTATCACATGATTGTTTTATAAAAACGTTACATTGGAGACCATCTTGTTTCCATCAAATTATTCCATTGCAGGACATATTGTCTCCGTCAAAAGCATGGAATTGGAAGGCTTCTCTTGTCTACATTAGATTATTAGTTTTAGGGGAGTGAGATTTTTCTTTGTGTACATAGATCGCTAGAAGAATGAGATTTTGTTTTGTTGTCAATAAATGGACGCCAGTGAGAGGCACGTCCTCGTTTTCCCACAGTGATCACCAGTGATGTATCCTTTTTGTTAAAGTAATGCTTAGCATTTTGAAATTGTTTTTTTTAAGTAATGTTCAGTATTTTGAGACATTTCATTAGTTTTTATTTGAAACTTAATATTGAGAAGTATCGCCTCGGTTCCATTAGTATTTATTGGGAATCATCTTAGACCTCATCAAACGCTCTTCACACAACACTGATCTCGTCAACTATCAATACAAAGCCATTATCGGTTGATTCTTCACCAAATACTTAACATTGTTCAAAGACATATTTCTCGCCAAACATGCAGTGATAAAAGAAATTCAGTCACACAGAGGGAGAATCATTATGAAACTTTATCGTGCGATCTCTATTACTAAAATTGTTCCGAAGCAAAATACTGAGATAATGGTTTCATTTTCGAAAAAAAGAATTTCTCTCTAATATTTATCGATAGTAATGTCCTAAGGATATCGATTAACGATTTCTGAGGAAAATTACTCTACATTCAAAGTTCTTGTTTCTCGAATATAAGTTGTTGGCGAAAAAAGTTTTTTCTTGAGCCAATCACGAAAAAAATCAGTATTGAGCGTTTAAGTATTTCCGCCTTTGGCAAAATTCAAGATCGTCAGATTTTTATGAAGTGTTGAACGTCGATAATTAAAAGATTTATCGAAAAATGAATAATTTCAATATTTTTTCGATAGTTTTTCATCATGCAAAAGTATGGAATAAATAAAAAATTAAATTCCATATTTTTAATATATATTTCCACATTCATTGAGAATTGGGATCATTGGTGATTAAGATAATAATCTGGAAAAATAAAAATTTATACTATTTTTCACTTTAAGCATCATTTATAAAAACAAATTTAAAAAAATACAAAATTGCAAAATTAAAATATGCAAAATGAAATTAAGTTTGAAGATTTTTCGATTCTCTTCGTTGTAGTCTACGCAGATAACTGTGTTGCGAGATAGTTTATACTTTTTTCTTTGTTTGGAACATACTTTGCTCATTCTAAATAATCACTTTTATTAATTTCATTCAGCACTAGCCTTACTCACATGAAGCATCGGCAAAAACAGCAGAAGAGTAAAAGTATAGAACACGTAAAGTTAAATTTAGTATAGTGATTAGTTTTTCAATATCATTGTTCAATCTTAGCAGTCCTGATGAATACACACTCTCAGCAATAGCGTCGTCAGAAGAGAGCTCGATTGCGCGCGAAAAAAATAAATATTTTTTACTTTAATTTACAGTGAAAGCTCTCGACTTCAGCACAGCGTCCCTGCAACCCTTAATATAGCCTGATCGATTGAGGCGCGTACAACTGAGTAGATGGAAACCACTCTCACGGATGAAATAAATCGCTACACCGTAAATGTCTGCATGTCTTGATAGATGAAAAACTGAACCTTTCACTCGAGCTGTTGTGAAATATTATTGATTTCACTCAGGAGATTTCTGCACGAAAGCGTGGCTGTAAATACATGAGTGACGACAATGTTATATAGAATAACTCCACCTGGATACATATATAAACAGCAATTACATCAAGCGCAGTAACTTTACGCAGAAAGAGAAATAAGTGACAACCACTTAAACTCGAAAACTTTACGTGGATTCAAAAACGAGTGACAACGATGTTGAATGCAGTAATTGTACATGGTTCCAAGTACAAGTGACAATGAAGTTATTTACAATATACTTACGTGTATCCAAATATGGGTGACAACGACACTAAATGCAGTAACTTTACAACGATCCAAATATGAGTGGCAATGACGTTACAAGTACTGATTTTTAATGGATACGAACATTAGTGGCAACGACTTTAAACGCAGTAATTTTACGAGGATCCAGATGCAAGTAGCAACGACGTTAAATACAGTAATTTTACGAGGATCTAGATGCAAGTAGCAACGACGTTAAATACAGTAATTTTACGAGGATCCAGATGCAGGTGGCAACGACGTTAAACGCAGTAATTTTGTCAGGCCGTCGAGCAGAAATAGGGTCTGCAGAAGAGAGCTCGATTGCCCGATATCTTCCCCAGGATCTGCGGCAGGCATATCTCGCCCTTTGTGGTCCGAGAAAGCTCCTTGCAAAGACAGAATTCCAAGGATGTGTTTTATGTGCTTGGAATTCATCTCAATTTAAATGAAACAGCCACATGAAAGTTGAGGGGGCTGTAGGTCACTCATTGTAGGCTGCTCATTTACTCGTGTGGGTTAATTTGAATTCAAGTACGTTCCCTACATTGCATGATTTACAGTCTGTACATTTTAATCCTAATGTATTTCTCCTGCGTGCTCGCTGAACAGTTTTTTTTTGAGCAGAATATTAGGTTTATTCATTTTTCCGTAGGAATTCATGAGACACGCAGAATTTATCATCCAATTCATAGAAATACGGCCTAGTTTGATGCAATATTTACAGTATCTAGTAAATTTTTCTGTTTTTGAACTGTAAAATTCAAAGTGTCGAGATATGAAAATAAAATAGGAACACATCGCGTGAAATTTTTTTGAAGCACTCGTA
Organism: Platorchestia sp. MABIK; assembly: GCA_014220935.1. NCBI lineage: Eukaryota > Metazoa > Arthropoda > Malacostraca > Amphipoda > Talitridae > Platorchestia > Platorchestia sp. MABIK. The sequence continues at coordinate 117,868 of JACJUY010000486.1, read as the reverse complement.
TGCTCAATGGAAGCTATCTTTCCGTCCCCTTTTTTCTCTCCAAATGCGGCCGCCCGTAACGTTCGTATTGATTAATTATAATTCGCGCAAAAAGTTGCATTTCACGGTGCTGCGACAGTGAGATTGAAACACTTATTTTTCGCAACGCTGTCCATCCTCCAACAGCTTCAATGAAAATAGATTTCTTAGCCAGGATGCACTGCATGTGGTATCACATTGTTGATATGTGACGCTTTTTATGTTCGGAACAATCATGTCAAGCATAAAATGTCTGAATCATGATGTCCCTTTTCATAAATGCAATACAATTGGTATCATATTGTTTATATTGTGTATAAGAGATACTATTAGTATACAGAAAGTTCTTATAAACGAACAATGTGATAATGCCTTTTTTCATAGATGGAATGTTTTGGACCATTTTGATCGAGCGGATAAAACTATCGTCGTGAGTTTTCAAGCTTGAGAGCGTTATTAGTTAATCTATTTCTAAAACGTAGTTGTAATAACAACCTGTATTGTTAAAAATAAATTTTGCAATGTTTAATTGTGCTAACCATGGCTTCAAATGTTGCCTGTGGATTATTTTCCTCCGAATATTTTCTTTCGCCAAATTGAACAGCTGAAGGCATATTTCTTTTTATAATGATAAGTAATATGCGTTATCCAGAGCTCAAATAAAGTAAAAGGCTCACGTAAATAACACGAAATCAATACATTCATACAGGCGCATCCAGCGTGAGTAATTCAGTCATCTGAAGTTATAATACTTGTCCACGTTCTCAACTCCATGTTTAAATAAAGAAAATGCCTCACATTCTGAACAACACGAAATCAATAAATTGATACAGATGCATACGGCATGATTAATGCAGTCATCTGAAATTCCAAAACTTGACCAAGTTCTCAACTCCAAGCTTAAATTAAAAAATGCCTCACATTCTGAATAACGCGAAATCAATACATTGATACAGACGCATACGGCATGATTATTGCAGTCATTTGAATTTACAAAATCTGGCCACGCTCAGAACGCAGACGCCTGAACGTCAGACGCCTGAATGTCGCAGATGCCTCGTTCTTTTACTGGCGCCTGAATGTCTTTATAAACTTAAATGGCGCCATCGGAAAGATTGAGGGCCTTTTGAAATGTGAATAATTGGAGCTTTAAAATACATTTTTGCCGGCTGTAAGTACAAAGGTAGCCGCAAGTTACTGAATTTGCCCTAAAGCCGCTGCGCGAACCTCAGCTAATTTTGCACTTAATTTAGTGAATTTTTATTCAAATAATTCATTTTATTCAATTAATTTAATTCTACACAAGAAACTGAATACAGTGATAAGATTGAGGGTCTTTTGAAACGCGAATAGCTGGTGCGTCGAAATACCTTTTTTTACTGGTGAGGACAAAAGAGTTATTGAGTTTGTCTCTGTCGCCGCAGCCCCATTCAAGTCTTGTCCCAATTATTGCGAGTGACGTTGTGTGATGGTGTGAGAAACTACCCAGCGACGTGACATCATTGAATATTAAACACTATATCTGAGTATTGAACACCACATCGAGCGGCGACTAGGGCACTTCTATAGAGCTTCGCGTATTGACCAAAGAAAACGTACTCCCTGTTTTTGCTCTCTTACCAATTTTGAGGTCAAGGCTTTGCTAAGAAAAACAAAGAATAAAAGCGAGCTGGTTCTGTATTCTTCACCTAAAAAGGGTGTTGATAATATCTGTCGAAGACATTTTTAAGTCGCTGACTTGCACATCACCGAGAAAATATTCACTCTCTTTATAGGTGACTACAACATTGGAAAAAAAAATTAAAACACATGTTCAATATTCTTCACTAGAAAAAGGGCGTTGAGAATTGCTACTGAAAATACTTTTCAAGAAGTTGACCAATGATTGGTACAACACTGAAAAAATGTTCACTCCCTTCATTTGTCGGCTTGGACTTAAACATTCAATGGAATGTTGAACAACCTTTGTTATCCTGGTTCTAATAAGATTTCATTGTCTATGATAGTTTTACCAAAGACGAAGGCTATTCCTCTTCGAGAAGACGTAAGAAACATACTCTGATGTGAAGCACGAATGATGTTAAATGATGAGAAACACTTTTGGTACCTCTCGTAGATTACGATTGTTTCACAAGGATCTCCAGCAAAGACAACCACGAAGGGTACTGTGTGTCTGGAAATTATTTGCTTCTTTAGTTTACGCGAAAGTCTCTTGCAAATAAATAAGGAAGTTCTGACCTCATCTATGGACCATGCACAAACGCAGGCGCGAAATAAAAGCTACAGGTCATACATTGCTTTGCGTGAAACTAAATGTCTGCGCTAAATGCTCGGCAAAAGAACCAGAGTGACATCACCAATCACGTGACCAATATGATGGAAAATATGATCAAATGATGGAAAATGATCAATATGATCAAAGAGTACAATAATTATTAAATTACAATTCTAAAACTAGCGTTTTCTCATTCTCTATCATCATAGAATATTTTGTAAACATTTTGATTGTCTTATCATAATGGAGAGCAGCCTACTATGACACTGAGCCTGCATTTTAAGCTACACAAATTCCGTCGTTGAGTGGTTCTGATGAGACTAAACGTCATATTTCACTACCTCACCTACACAAGCTTAAAGAGATTGTCATAACGAAAGCAACTAATACCAAGTTATAATTTTGCCCACCGTATTTTCCAAAACTCAACAAAAAACCTTTTTTATTTCGGTGCTCACGAGGCTCTTCAAATGCTGGCTTTCTGTACTGTATATATTCGAAATTGTTCTCTATTACAACGTCTACTTTTTCGTCACCTCTACTTATTTCTGAGGCTTTCCTGAAAGTTTTTGTTGCATGACTATGACCTCCAGTTGTCCAAGAATTTTAACGTGTCAAATTTGCATCCACCTTACTTTGTTTTAAGCAAATTACTTTTTCAATCGTTTATAATTAGTTTTAAAGGTTTATTCGCTGAATTTAATCATTCCCGAAGTTGTGATTTTTAAATCTACAGCACATTACAGGAATACACTCAGTTCAGGATCCGATGAATTAAAATCATCTGCAATTTTGCAAAATTGAACAAATCGGCTTCGAAGCGCCTGTTATGACGTATCCAAAATATGCTTACGTAATCGCAAAACTTCAAACTTTCGTCATGGATATCCAATTGTTCGTTGAAGTTGCGTTTCTAAGATCGCGTTCAATAATATATGATGCGATCTCGGGACCGCGGGAACGTTAACTCCATGCATGTAAAAATAGAACGGGAATGCGTGGTGTCTTTTTGAAATATTACCTTTCAAGCACCACGACTGCGCTTAGAAACGCTGACCCAGGAGTAACATTTCACAGAAAACTGCCAATAGGCCGCCAGTATTATAGGGTTCTATGGCATAGTGACTTTGGGCGCTCTAACAAGGAGACAAAAAATTATGACCAAGAGCAAACGGTACATAAAAACCTATCGGAAGAGCAGCAATGTTAAAACAAAATGCCGGTGGAAAAAACTTCTGAAAAAAATTGACATATTGAAGAAATATATTAGTACGATAATTATTATTAAAATACAATCTCTAAAAGTAATGTTTTTCCATTCCATGTCATCCGGAAGGGGAAAATGTTATTAGGAAACGGTGCCGGCAATTCGGCCTGCAGGGAAAACTAACTTCACACTTTTAAACCATCGGTTTCTGTGGCCAAGCTTCCCAGGCTTCTCAAGCCATGCTTTTTACCCAAGGCATACGCTTGTAACAAAGGCTTCTTAACCGGATTTCTTATCCCATCTTATAGGCATCTTAAAATTCACCAGCCTGTAGAGTCTCATTCCCAGGTTATTACTTCAGGATTCTAACCAAAATTTTTATCTTATGATCAGCCTTATTACCTACGCATGGTTTTATCCGCCTATTTAGGCTCCATCTATTAACTTTTAACGATTAATAGTTTATTCCATCTTTTTCGTCCTAATAAGCTTACTCCAAGCTACTTAACCTCAGCTGTTGGAAAATGTGAAAAAACTGTAGTTGCTCGGTTTAAAAACAATTAATATTCCCAATCTTCAGAATAAAATGTTTTCGTCTTTTCTCTCGGTCACGTGCCTGGTGTCTGAAAAAGACGCCTTAACGATAAAATTTAACCACAAAGCTTTCCAAACTTACCAAATACAGCAAATGCTTACAGCAAAACTGCAGCTATACAGGGTGTTTCAAAAATACACGGCATAATTTCAGGTATGTATTTCCCACATGTAGACAATCAAAATAGTTCATTACAACATATGTCCGGAAATGCTTCATTTCCGAGTTATGGCCTTCACAACA